>CM025626.2:5519458-5552233 GCA_014621495.2 Entosphenus tridentatus
CCACCTCCAACATCAACAACGCCACCACCACCTCCAACATCAACAACGCCGCCACCACCTCCAACATCAACAACGCCGCCACCACCTCCAACATCAACGTCCCCACCACCTCCAACATCAACGTCGCCACCACCTCTAACATCAACAACGCCGCCACCACCTCCAACATCAACAACGCCACCACCTTCAACATCAACACCACCACCAAGTGAAAAATGTCCAAACATGACTGTAGATCTTGACAACAGCACCTGTTCAAGCTGTCTCGAAGGACTTTACTGCTACAAAGGAGCCTGTGTGCCTTTGTACGACTGTCCGTGTGTAGTAAATGGTGCTGTATATGAGCACGGAAGTATTTGGAACGAGTTGTGCAAAACATGCATGTGCGTAGATGGAAACGTTGAATGCATAATGCAATCATGTCTCGTTACAAGTCAGGAAGGATGCTCGGTTGGTGAATATTATGTATTGGAAGCGGACAGTTGCTGTGGAAGTTGTATACCTTGCTGCAATAACTCTCAGTTTAACTGCCACTCGAGCGGATGTCAATGCATCCCAAATTCCTGGGTGTGCGATGGCACCGATGACTGCACAGGAGGAGAAGACGAGGACAACTGTGTCACTTCGACCTTGGTCTACTCAACTAGTCCACCACCAGTAACCACCACGGGAGAAATCACAACCATCATAATCACAACACCTCAGCCCACAACCTACACAACTGAACACACTTTCAGTACAAGTCAACCACCGGTTGGAACGACGACAAGGTGGTCCACAACCACTTCACCGCCAGAGGGCTGCGTTTACATGGGCGTTTTCTATCCCGTGAATGGTTCCTGGCCAAGTGGTGTCAATGGATGCGGACAATGCTACTGTCGTTCACAGGACACGGTGAAGTGTGACTATTCAAACTGCGAGCAGACGTGCATTGCTGCAAGTGACCAGCTGAAAACGTTCGATGATCAGCAGTACCAAATCGACTACTGTTCTCATGTATTGGCAAAGGACTGTGCAAATAGCACCTTTGAAATAGTATATGTGCTCAAGTGCAGTGACGATGGGAAAAACTGCACTGGAGCGGTTCACATTGCAACAAGTGATACTGTCCTCGTGTTGGAGTCAATCAATTATGTAATTGTTAATCATATCAGCTATACAGCGGCACAAATTCAAATTATTGGCCTGCACATAAATGGCATAAATATTTCTTATGTCACTGACAGTCAGATACTCGTGTCATCCAGTCTTGGTTTCAAAGTAATATGGAAGAATGGATATGAAACGCAAGTTGTGGTCGACGAAAGTCTGAAGGGACGTGTCTGTGGGCTTTGTGGAAATGCCAATGGCAACAAAATGGACGACTTTGTCTTCAAGAACGGCACTGCAGCAGCAAACATAAGTGACTTTATAAAGAGCTGGGAGGTTGGTACAAATCTGTGCACCAAACCTAATACAACGTGCTTGGAATCCAAGGAGGCAATTGAAATTTGCAAAGCCATCTTTTCACCAGTATTCTTAGAATGTCAGGGTTGGGTGGATCCAAACTTATATTATAACCTTTGCCTCACGGACGTCTGCAAATGCATTGATGCAAATGCATCCATCTCCGCTGCCAGCCAATGCAAATGCCCATCATTTGCCTCCTACACCCAGCAATGTATGAACCAGGGCAAGTGCATTAATTGGCGTGTCCCTGTCAACTGTCCAGTCAACTGCAATAACAACATGGTGTACAAGGAGTGTGCCTCCGGTTGTCCAAAGACATGCACTAACATCAACGGCCAGCCACAAAACAATTGTGCTATACCACTCACATCTGGTTGCATGTGTCCCGACGACAAAGTGTGGGACGGCAATTCTTGTGTCGGAATTGACTCATGCAATCCGTGCGTATGTACTGGCTATGGCGATCCTCACTACATAACATTCGATGGAAAATATTATCCATTCATGGGGAATTGTTCATATGTGCTTGTGAATGACACCCTATCTAATGACCTCCTTATATACGCCACAAATGAGTACTGTACTGCGTCTACGACAATGACATGTACTAAATCGGTGACAGTGCTCTACAAAGGCAACAAAGTTACTTTGCTACTTAACAAGTACATAAACGCCAACGGCGCTTTACTAAAGCTCCCACCTTCAAGGGTAATAGGTAGCGTCATCTTTGTACAGCTTGTTGGTCTGATTGAAGTATTAACCATCCCTGAGATTGGTCTGAAGCTAACATTCACGCCGAGTAATATGGCCTTCCGAATTGAACTACCCCCATCAATTTGGTGGAACAGAACTGAAGGGTTGTGTGGCAGCTGTGATGGCAATCCAAGAGACGACTTCATTACCAACAATGGCAGTCTAGTGAAAGACAGTGACGAGTTTGGATACAGCTGGGAAATTTCACCGGACAACAAGACAATTTGCTACCCACAACCACCTCATATATGTAATACTACTGACTGCTGTGTCAACGGAGCTCCAGTCAACGTCTGCAATGTCATTTACACCACAGCTTTTAAGGCCTGCCATCCATTAGTGAATCCAGATGTGTACTACAACTCCTGCAGATTTGATGTTTGTAAGCTTGGTGGAAACCAGTCAGCATGCGCTTCATTAGATGAGTATACCAAGGAGTGCCTGAAGGTTGGCATTTGTATCAATTGGAGGAACTCTTCACTTTGCCCATACGAATGCCCAGCTCCATACCAATACCAACCATGTGCCCCAGCTTGTCCAAAGACCTGCGATAACTACGAAAACTATCAACCTTCAACTTGTGATAGAATTGAGGGCTGTATGTGTCCAGATAATTACGTATATTACAACGACACATGCGTAGCACCTTCAAGGTGTCCAAAATGCATTGGCAATGACGGTACAGCATACGCACCAGGTGATAAGTGGTATCCTAATGGCGACAAATGCACCGAGTGTGAGTGCAGCACTATGGCTCCTGGTGGCTCATATAGAGCACTTTGCAAAGCATACAGTTGCCGTTTTGAAAATGTCACTTGTGCAGATGGCCAGAAGAAGCACAGTGTATTGGACAGCAATGGTTGCTGCATGACAGACATCTGCCTACCCTGCGAAGACAGCGACTGCATAAACCCACCGCCCAAACCCACATGTGACGTTGGCGAGGAGCTTGTCGTACAAGAAGTAAAGGAATGCTGCAAGAAATACAAGTGTCAGTGCGTACCATCCTCGTGCCAAAATGAAGTACCCGTGTGCATTGCTGACTACGTCCTAAACGTGATTAACCCATCAGCTTGCTGCAAGATCTACAACTGTGTATGCCCTGAAGTTTGTTCCAACAGCTCACAGCCTCCAACAGATATCCCATTCGGCTACAAAGTCATCAACATAAATGAAGGTGGATGCTGCCCTGTCTATCGCATCGTCTGCGACAAAGAGATATGCAAGAGTGTACCTCCACCCGTGTGTAATGCTCCTAAAATTCTTCATGTCACGGTTGGGCCTTGCTGCAACAAGACTGAGTGTGTTTGCCCTTCATGCGACGATGTGGTTGTTCCAGTGTGTGGGCAATACGAGGTGCTGCAGACCACTGCAGGGCCATGCTGCAATTCTTATTCATGCATCTGCGATTCCAACAAGTGTCCAGTGTATAACGTCAGTTGCCAATTAGTCAACCAGATGGTGGTGGCTGGTCAGGTAGTGCCATGCTGTGGGCCAATTCCGGTATGCCAATGTAAACCTTCGTGCGCACCATCGCAATGTCCTGAAGATTCTTTGTCCATCGTCACAGGGCAAGACGCCTGTAATTGTTCAATTTACGAGTGCCGTCAACGGCAATGCCTCTTCGATGGCCAGATTTATCCTGTTGACAGCACATGGGGAGTGGATGTATGCACAGTATGCTTCTGTGAAGAGGTTGATCAAAACTTCAGAATACGCTGTGAAGTGGAGAGCTGCGCACCATGTGGTCTGGTAAGTTGTGCATGATCTCAAAACAATTATTTAATAACGTTGATTTGCACACGTGTTCTTCTACCTTTAAAAAAATATATATTCACTACCTCCTGCTTCATTTATATTTAAAGTCTTTGTCACCTTTTTTTATGGGCATAATTAATTTCTTACTTGTGTTAAGTTTACATATTGTCAAACAATTATGCAGCTCCTGAAATTTACATTGTGACGTGTCATTATTTTACCAGGGACTTGCAAACTCACCTATTGCTGGCACCTGCTGTGGAGAATGTGTGGAGGTGAACTGCACCACTTATGACAATGGTGTCATCAAGATGTATCAGGTAAGATGTGCAGAGTAAACATTTACAATGTAAAGTTTTAATAAAGCACTTTCAAAAGGATGTAGAGTACTAAAAATAAGCATGTGCCTTTGTATCTAGGTAGGTGTATGATATATTGTTCTGGAAGTCCTGTAGACCGATGGACTGGACACATTTTAGGTGGATTATATTTTTTCTCTTATTTACGTAACGTATCTATATATAGGCTCTTTAATATAAATGAATCATTGCTCATTATTTATACAAAACCAAATAAAGCAAATGCTTGTGAGCAGATTTAAATGAGAAACAGCATAGGTTTCCAATCCTTCTGATCAATCTCTCATTGGGATAAATTATTTGATTTGCTATTTGTTCACAAAGCAAATGTAATATATTTAAATAAACTAAATAGGGAATCATATAACACTAAACTTAAGTGGGCTAGTTTTAAATTTCCCACAGGTACAACAAATATCAGTGTATGAAATGTCTCACAATGAGCCAAGCAAGAAAAACACCCAATATTCCACGCACTTTCAACAACATAGAACATTTCACAATGATTTTAAGTTTACAGGCCAAAATACAAAAACTATCAATATTCAACAAAAAAGCGACACATTGCAACTGCATGACAGTGTTATTGATTTTTTTAAATCAAATTACTCATTTACCTCCTTCAGCCTGGCGAGCAATGGAATCCGGATTTCGATTCGTGCACAACCTGCATTTGCGTGGAGTCTTTGGGTCAAGTGTCTGAGGTCTGCAACACCATCCGCTGTGATCCTGTCCCCGACGACTGCAAGCCGGTAAGTGCCTTCACGATAGCACCATCAGTAGCAGTCATGCCAAAAACATGCTCGTTCCAGGAATACGAACCACGATATCTTGCCGATCTCGACGAGCATAAAACATCACGAAAACTCTGGTGATCCCTGCAGCGGCTTTTGGCTAACCATCGAACAAAGATGGTCACTGCATGGCGCGATTTCAGATTCGCTTCCGATATTAGGAAGCCACTGGAGCTATGCACTTTCAAATCGAGATTGAAACGTATTTCTTTAGAAATTATTTTTGTGTTTAGTGTTTAGTTTGTTGTCCTTCCTCTGTACCTCTGATTAGCACATTTGGCTACATCCAGTGCAAAATAAGTTCAACATACATACCTCATATTATCTGTATTGTGTATAGTATATCAATTATGTATTCTATAAGTAAAGCTCAACATATAGTACTTCAGCATACTATGTATAGATATGCCACTTTTTTTTTTACAAAAGCCTTTCATTAATTATCAAAATGTCACAATGCAGGACCCTCCTCCCAACAGTCTTCAGATACGGTAATGTGGATAAAGGGTAGGTTAGAACTTTTAAAATATTAAAGAGAACACAATTAATAACAGCAATTTACATTACAGGAGAACATTGTTCAAGATGGATGCTGCCTGAAATGTCTCACACACAACGAGCCAAGTAAGAAAATCACCCACTTATATTCCACGCACTTTCAACAACACAAAGTATATCATCCCCCGAGATAAGACGCTTGAGAATGTTTTATGGTGTAGAACCAATTTAGTATATACCAAGACTAGTGTGGATATCTTTATGATCCATATGCCCTCTGTTACAATCACTCATTCCTCGGCCCTTGCCATCTTGCCATCTAAATCATACTATTTTTGTACTGCTTTAAAGCTATGTAAAGTACCTTGAGCTAAGGTGCTCTATAAATATAAAATAAGAGTCAATTACCTAAGACAAATTTAAATTACGAATGTTTTTTGTAATGTGCTATTTTTCCCTATGTACAAACATGTCCAACAAACTCGTCAAAAATATGCATTTAAATCCTGTGTGCACTATTCACGCGTATAAAGCATAGGCTAATTAACACCAAGAAGTTGACGAAAACATTGATAGCCACATCGTTCTAATGTCCGTTCTCTCCCAAAAATTCCAGACATGACGTGTCAACCTATTCTGGTAAACGGCAAGAGCACGCCAATCAGCGCCGAAGGCTGCGTTAGCCACCAGTTCGTGGACGTGATGGAGTGCGCGGGTACCTGCTCGGCCACCACCCTCTACTCTGCCGAGACTGACACTTTCGACCGCCGCTGCGGTTGCTGCGCTCCCGCCCAGACAGAGAAGCGCTCGGTGCAGCTCTTCTGTCCCAATGGCAGCCAAAAGACGCACAGTTACACTTATGTGCAGTCGTGCTCCTGCCAATACAGCCAATGCCCCGAGTGAAAACAGAAAGTGTGACCCGACCGGACTAAACGGACCGACCACAGACCTGATATTAGTGTGTTGTCACACGTACGTAGTGTCAACGCTAATAAAATATTAGATGAATTTTAAATAGTAAAATGACAGTTTTAAGTCCACGTAGATGTATTGATATAAAACAGTTGCACGTCATTACAAATGTTGCTTTTAGTGTAATTGTATGTAGTGTTCCAAATTACCAAAAATAAACGATATCCAGCATTGTTGCAACAGAATACCTGGCTCTTGAATGTTTATTGTCTATGTGTTCACTCTTAATTACATATTATAAACGACACACGAAAAGATGAGAAAACATTTTAAGACGCGGCAGAGAAAACATGATGAATATAGCACTGCGAGACATCAGGGGCTAAACACAGGATTATCTGTCATTCGTCAAAAGCTTAGGCCCTCTGACAAAGGAGAGATAAGCTGAGTCTCAGCTCCTGACTAAAGACAGAGAAGACTGTGTTTGGCCCATCAGAAATGTGTACAGCAAACTTTTACCAGCTTTTCTCACCTCAGGCCAGCGTTTCCCACTGCAGAGGCATTTTGCACTATTTTCATCACACTAAAATATGTATCATTATTTATGCATTCAAGGGGAGATTAAGAAATACCATTGTCTCCTTGATAACATGTTTTAAAAACATGTTCGTTTTTGTTTCAATGCATATACCCTTTATTTCTGATCAATTGTAGAATGGCAATTGGTCATAATTACATTTAGATGGCTTTTATAACTCTTTGTCAATTCACTGCTGGATAAACACCTCCGTACACCATGTCAGTCATAGGGGTTGTTTGATAATACGTCACCGCACTAGTCAGCACAGGTTGGTGAAAGGGAGCCCAGGATAGGTTAATATATCACTTATTATTGCTATTAATAGTCGTCGGGATTTCAACTTAGGTTGTTGGATGCATACCAGAATGCACTAACTCCAAATCAAACTTAAAAATGCAATGGAGGTATTTGCTTTCGTAGGGTTTCAGGCAAAAAGGTCAAATCAGAGTTGTTTCCTCAAAGCCAAAATTATCTCGGAAATATCTCCACATCCCAAATAGTTAAATTAGACTTAATAAGATTTGCACATTCACAGTGCTGTTAAAACAGAGATGGTTCTAATATGTACCATACCATTTAAGAATCAACATACCACAGTCGTTTCATAGTGAAATGTTTGACACAACAAAGCACTGTTTTAAAAGTACACCTTTTTTATCTAAAGCCTTTATGCTGGTTTTACAAAAGTATTACTACCGCACAGCTAGTATATGACGACACCAAAGTTATATTGGGTGAGAGTCTTGGCACTGGAATCTTCCACATGGTTGAGTAATTATGTTCTTGATCATGGGAACAAAAGGCAATGATGTTACGCCTCATTAGATATAAGACTTCAGCTTTCGCCATGATTATAATCATGATTATATAATCATGATTATAATCATGGTGAAAGTAAGGCTTGGAACAGCCTTGTCGCAGTGGTTCATGGCTTCCTGGGCAATCACAAGGTCGAAAACTATGTGGAGCTGGTTGAGACTCTGGTGAAGAACTAAGGCACAATGGGCTGTAGGATGTCCCTCAAAGTCCATATCCTTGATGCTCATCTTGATCAATTCAAGAAGAACATGGAAGTGTACTCAGAGGAGCAAGGCGAGCGTTTCCACCAGGATATACTGGACTTTGAACGCCGCTACCAAGGACAGTAAAACAAGAACATGATGGGAGACTACATTTGGGGGCTGATTCGTGAAAGTGATTTACAGTATAATCGTAAATCTCGAAAAACTACTTCTAAATCTTTTGCAGTCATTTTCGTATTACTTTAGTATAAATACAAGTTAATTTTTATTCATGTTGTTTTTTTCTGACTTTATGTGAACGAAAAGACACAAATTCGCCCGTTTTCTCATTGAAAATAGGTACATTTCAAAATATCACTGTCCTGGTCACAAAAGCAAAGTTTGTGGGGAATAATAGCCATTTTCTATACTTTTTAGGCATAAACAATTACGAAATAACACTTACTACCCAGGAACACAAATTGTGTTACATAGTGTTATTAAGCGCCCGGAGCTTATTGTGCTAAAACAGTTTTTTGAAAGATACCTATATGAAAACGATTTCACGGATTTCTAACTACAACAACACATTTCAAAGAACATTTTTTATTCAAAAATTTGACAAAAAATACGTTGTGAATAAGAAAACAAACATGGTCTTTCAACTAACAAAATGGCGTAGTTTTGCATTCAGTTGTTTTTCTTTGGAAAGTAATTCTCCACTATGCTTCTTAAAGGCTTCAAACTCCTGTAGAAATAAGGATGAATGTTGCACAACATGAGTCACATTTTCTAATGTTGTCTTAATCAAGTATAACATTCCAACACCAAGTTAACCAAACAAGTCTAGAGTAACTGATTAAAAATAACAATCTGAATTCAATATTAATAAAGGATATTGCATTATCGAAATGCATTGACAGTGTTCTGCATTTGTCCAATACCAGGGCATCTAATACAAAAAAGCTGAGATTTGGCAAAAACAGCGTACCTTTTGCAGTCTGTCAAACGCCTGTGCAGAGTTGTCCAGCTTCCCCCTCAGTGCCCTCACCTGCAGTTCAGCATTCACCGCCTCCACATCCCGCTCAAACCTACCACCACGTGACCAATGGCTTTCACTGCAGTGACATCTCTTTCCAGTTCCTAACACGAACCAAAACTAAGAACGGTCAAATCAAATGCACTGTCCCTAAGCTCCAACAAACGTAGGGTGGTGTTCAACTATACAGGTAGGCCAGAGTCGGTGGTGGAAATGGCACATTACTATGGCAGGGAGTGACAATTCAAAGGGAAACTATAGATTTTAATGACCACAAAAGCTGAAGTTTAGCTCACATACGTTTGAAATCAAGGATACAGAATTTTATTGGAAAACTACATGTGTTTATAAAATTTTCCCCATCCACATATGCTGGACTAGCAATAAAATGCAAATATAATTGCTCTTGACAAACCACAGCTTTACAGTGTCGTATGTACGTACCCACCTTTCCTCTGCAGACCTCCTTGCATCCTCTGATTTCCTCAGTTTACGTTCGAGCAGCTGTATGTCCTTCTGTCTTTCCTGCATTGAGGCAATATATGTCACAGTGTATTTGACACCAAATTGGAGTGGGAAAGAATTAGCTCTCCGACGTTGTATTGGCATGATGTCAGGGAGTTTCAATTCAGATCACAGCACGAAACATCAAACTTAATGCTAAGCAACACGTGGTATACCCCAAAAACATATCTCAGTGCCATACAGCACAACTGAGAAAACCTATGAAGTCGTGTGAATACATTTTTAACACAACAAAATCCCACGAATGGGAGTGAACGGACGCTTGGGAACTTGACAGTGAATGGAATTAGGGAAAAGTGTGGCACTGTGTTTGAACACATACCCTGCAAGTGATCTTCCGATCTACAAAATAAAGGCTCGATCCGCGTCGCTGCTGGGCATTATTAGTCAAGGCCCACTGCTTGTACAATCTCAAGGAGACATTATTTTGCATTCATGCTTCCCTCATCGTTTTCTTTACCACACTCAAGAGGATGTCTACCACGAAGATGGAGTGATCACATCAGCTCCTGTGAAGATTCTGCATGGATTTTTGCATGACCACGATAGGTGGCGGAGATTTGGGAAGGCCTTCATCTCATAGTAGATGGATCACAGGTGAAGATCATTATGATGAATTGCACGCAAACCTGCAAGAGTCGGCCTCTCTGCATTGTAAGCTCTAACAGTTCCTGTTTTTCCCGAGCCAGGTCGTCCACCTGTTGCTTCAAGCTCTTTTGCTCGGCTGCCCACCCACTTTTCTCAGCCAATGTAAGAGCCTCAGTCTCTAGGGACCCAAAGCCACACAACAGTAAACAAATGGAGTATATTATATACATAAGAATTATAATCACAATTGATGCACGTTCCGCAAAAGCAAAAAGACACCTCCTATACCACTGAAAGCACCCTTGTTATAATTTTGATGACAGAAATTTCAAAATAAGCGGCGTCTAGCTAAATTTAAATTCGTGCTTTAAAACACTGGTTATTATGTTAGGAAATGCATTACCAGCAATTTTTGTCTCCAATTCGTTAAGCTTCTTTTTTAGGGATACTGTCTCTTGTGCATGTGTTTTTTCAACATATTCCAAGCGAATTTTAAATTCATTTTCCTTTTCATAATAATTCTTTGCCTTCTGACTGAAACACATCACAGACACCATTCAAAAATGCATTAAACTGACAAATAATGATATTATACAGGTTCTAACAAAAACACATTTCCAGTTTTTCAATTCAAAGAGCTCTCACCTAACATCAAACAATAGTTTAATTCATGAATGTACTACACCATTTAAGTACGCTAAGACTTGATATCCAGTCATTGTTATGCTATTGTACACCTTTCAACCTTAAAATCCAACACCAGTGTAAAATCCACATCAAAAAGTAACCTCATGTGTTACCTCTAAAGAGTGCCCTTTGATTCAGAAAATAGGGAATAAAGTAGAACCCCTCTCAACGACCACTCTTATTAACGACTAATCGCTTAACAACGGGCCTCCATAGAGCCCAATGTGTAGTGTATAGTAGTGTATCACAGTGTATAGTAGTGTAGTGTATAGTAATGTAGAGTAGAACCCCTCTTAACGACCACTCCTGGTAACAACGGGCCTCCATAAAGCCCAATGTGTCTGCTTACCGACCATTCCCCTGTTAACGACAGGCTGTTGTAGGTTATCATATTTCTTTAAATGTGTTTGTAATGTTAATAGTATCTGTATGTATTCATATCCATTGTTAAAAAAAAATTCCTTCAGGTGAAAAGGAGAAACTTTCGATGCTATCGGAACGAATTAACCCTATAATATGTATTTCCTATACTCGCTTAACGACCAGTTATGTGGAACCAATTACCTTCGTTAAGAGGGATTCTACTGTATATTAAGGGTGGAAGGATTTACCACACGCAGTGATTCTAAGAATAATCGTGATTCAAACATCGATTCTTTTTTAACACCACGGTGAATGCTAACACCTCTAGTGGCTGATGTCAAACCATTATATACAATCTATACAAGTAAAAAATATATTAATTCTTACATGTGCGATTTCACGTATCGAATCAATGAAAAATCAATTGATCAATGGTATCATGCCAGCCCTAGGGTATATAATATGAATAGACATGTATGTGGAATGAGCTTACAGAAACAGGGCAGCAGTATAACATTCTACAAAATGGGTTACACATTTTCTAAAGTGCAGATTTAGCACTTTAAAAGCTTTCAAGCCTTTCCACCTGCATAGTTGTTCCTGTTCAGAGTACTCTGTCTGCAAGGCTTGCAAATCCTGTGCGAGTTTAGTGATGATCGTGTCTCTTTCCTCAATGGAAGCAGAAAAAAGATCCTCATTTTCACGTCTCAACCGTGCATTCTCTTCCCGCAGATCCACGTTCTGCTTCTTGTGTTCATCCTGTTCGAGGTTACAAGTTGTTGTTTTTTTAACTCCCATAAATGTAATGTCGAAGAAATGTTATCCTATCAAATACTAGGAATTTGATTTGTTCATACAGGAATAGCTGTAGAATTTACAAAAGACTGAAAATATATTTCTAAATGCAATCAACAATTACAGTAGTTATAGCTTTAGAGTACAATATCATTATCCTTGTTCCAGTAATATGTAATGCTGAACACACCTTGAATGTGATCATTTCCTGGTGGTTGGAGGCCAGCTCCATGAAGCGTTGCTCTAGCAGGCTGCAACGCTTGTCTGCCACATCCCTTTCTCTCTCCAGCTCACCACTTCTGCACTCTAGGACCTGGCCGAACATGGGGTACATATACAATGTTATTCACAAAGCATACATAGTGAAATTTATATCAGCTGCTGTTTGCAGAGTTTCACATTTATTGTCTCATACATTAATGCTAAGCTCTAGGAGATAATAGTCCTGGTGAGATGTGAAAAGAACACATGAATAGCAGACACCAATTATATGTAATCCACAGTGAACATAAAATTTAATAAAACTGGGAGGTACATTTCTTAATCGAATTAGCATTTATTGAACATTCAATTACAAATCATGGAAATAACATTACCTATCTTGGATGGTGGTCAGAGGTCGCAACCGGGTACCCGATACCCGTACCCTACCCGATACCCGGCTACCCGTACCCAGCCGGGTACGGGTACGGGTAGCCGTTTGCGACCCTGGTGTGGCCGGGTACGGGTAGGCCGTGAGTCACTGGTGAGTAGCCATTTGTCACTCATTTCGGGTAGGGTACGGGTACGGGTAGGGAACGGCTACCCGTACCTGGCCGGGTATGGGTGCGGGTACCCATTTGCGACCCTGGTGCGGCCGGGTACGGGTAAGGAATCAAAACCCGTTTGTGACCTCTGATGCTGGTATAATGTATGATCAGTACCAAAAGCCAAAAACCTATATATTCCATGTCCAGTATTGCCATTTGGTTGTTTTTTTTCCACAGTAGCTCTTGCCCATTCTGCACCAGGACATCCAACTTGGGTATTCAGGAGGTTAAAATATTTACAGCTTAATACATTACGGGTAATTCTATAAATATGGCCATGACGTGCCAATGAATATTTGGCATTCATAAAAAAAGATTCTATTAAAAAAAGGGTTGAGGTTCAACACTAAACTATCAAGCCCAAAACTCAGACAAATAAGCAGAGATACCAGACAATAGAAGGCTGCAAAATTACCTGACATCGAGCTAAGGTATCATCGGCACGACGTTTGAGGATAGAGATGAGGTGAGACTGCTCCTCAATTCTTGACCGGAGTAGGGCACACTGCTCTCCATCTTCCTGTGGTCCTCGATGAAGCTGCATCAGCGGAGGACCCACTGCAGCCAAGGACGAGGAGGCAGGGATCTGCTGCAGCTCCAGAAACAACAGCTGCCAGCTCACGATGATGCATATGCAGCATGTTGAAGTGCATACTCTTAGGTTTTTCGGTAAAGTCACGTAGGTAAAAAATAAAAAATAGAAATAAAAAAATTAAATAATACATTCATTATTTTCTTTCTATGATTATTTTTACAAGTTTTTACCTACGTGACTTTACCGAAAAACCTAAGAGTATGAATCCTTGCAGTCACGAAAGCTTCAAATCTAGAAATATATTGAAGTGCATTTGTACACTTTCATCCAAAAATGGAATAAAACATTTTCAACACATCATAATCAAAGAGCACTCTGCTAATGGTCAATATAAAAAAACTCAGTACACTATATTTCAGATGAAATACAAGCATTAACCTTTAACAATATATCTGTACATTTATTCGGAAAAAATTGTGCTCACAAGGCAGTTCTCGAATGTGCATGAGAATCGATTATCGACAAATTCGACTCGCCACGTGCAATGAATGATCTTGGCTCTTACACCGCCTCTCTCGTTTAGTGTTGTGTGTGTTTGTTTGTTGTATTCCTTACAGGTAAGCAACTTGTAAGGGTGCTGAAGTGTAACTGACCGGGCGGCTGACGCTGCCTCCGTGTTCACTCTCGGCGCTCCCCTCGCAACACCGCGGGGACGCCATGGGGCGTGGTGTGTGGTGTTGTGTGTGTGGTGTTGTGTGTGTGGTGTTGTGGGGGTGGTGGTGTGTGGGGGTTGTGTGTGTGGTGTTGTGTGTGGTGTGTGGGGGTGGTGGTGTGTGGGGGTTGTGTGTGTGGTGTGGTGTTGTGTGTGGTGTGTGGGGGTGGTGGTGTGGTGGGGTGTGTGGGGGTGGTGGTGTGGTGGTATTGTGGTGTGGTGTGTGGTGGTGGTGTGTGGGGGTGTTGTGGTGGTGTCGTTGTGGTGTGCTGTGTGGTGTTGTTGGTGTGTGGCGTGGTGTGTGGTGTTGTTGTGGTGTGGTGGTGTTGTTGTGGCGGTGTTGTGTGTGTGGTGTTGTGTGTGGTGTTGTTGTGTGTGGTGTTGTGTGGTGTTGTTGTGTGTGGCGTGATGTGTGGTGGTGTTGTGTGGTGTTGTGTTGTGTGTGGTGTTGTTGTGGTGTGTGTGGTGTTGTGTGTGGCGTATGATGTTGTTGTGTGTGGCGTATGATGTTGTTGTGTGTGGTGGTATGTGGCGTGTTGTGTATGGTGTGGTGTGTGGTGTGGCGTATGATGTTGTTGTTGTGGTGTGTGGCGTGCCGTGGGTTGTGGCGTGGTCGCCGCAGCCCTCTCTGCGTATCCACTTCACAACACCGACGGGCGGCGCGCGACAGGGAACGCTTTTGCCACCAAGGCAACGAGGGGCGGGCAATGACCACTTGGTTCCACGTCGGGGGAGACTTTCACAAAGCCCAGGGAGAGACCCCCCCCCTGCCACCACCAATCACTCGCCTCCCACTCGTGCTTGCGTTGCTCCGGAGAACCTGGGAGACCGGCGTTCGATCGATCGGTGTTCGATCGATCGGCGTTTGATCGGCGATCGATCGGCGTTTGATCGGCGATCGATCGGCATTCGATCGATCGATCGGCATTCGATCGATCGCCGTTCGATCGATCGCCGTTTGATCGATTGGCGGTCAATCGGCGTTCGATCGATTGCCGTTCGATCGATCGGCGATCGATCGATCGCAGATTGAAGCTCGGAGAACTGAATGAGTTCAAAAGAACTCGCAAACGCCTTGTCGTGAAAGACCTTCGACGTGGAAAGATCCTCTGGTGTTTGTTTTTGCTCTTCCACAAAGCTCAAGGTCCAAACTCTGAAACGCATCCACTGCACACACCGTGGCAGCAGCGGATACCCTGATAATGCACAAATTGAAGATAAGAAAAACACTCTCCAGTCGTAGTGTGCGACTTTGGCCATCCAGAACAAACCGTAACAAAGCAATGCCCCCGATCCACAAACACGAAGGAGACACCGCAGCGATACAAATCCCATACCTGTCAACTCCTTATCAGTGCCCTACCTTATGACAGATCAATTCAGGACCTTCCTGGTCACCCGGTGCCCTTATAAATCTCAATGTTAATCCTACAAAGTCCCATCACAAGGGAAAAACACGAATAAATAGACCCAAAATAATGTTTGTTGCCCGTATTGAAACAGTTGTCCGCCGTATGGACCTGAAAACTGAATTCCCCTCTACAAAAATACTGGATATAAAACCGTATGGGTTGACACGGTATGAAATCCGCTATCTGCTGGCTTGACCACGTGACTGTGAAATTTCAGCTTCGTTGCTCTGCCATCTCCATAAGCCGTACGGAATAAAGAAGGCAGGCGTGCATACGATTGATTGATCAACATCATCAACACGTCTTAATTTTAGAGCTTTCGTGACTGCAGGAATTATTCTTTGGTTCTTTCGGTTAAGTCACGTCTAAAGATAAAATAATAAATTAAATAATAGCATATTACGACGTTTCGATTGCAACGTCGTAATATGCTATTATTTAATTTATTATTTTATCTTTAGACGTAACTTAACCGAAAGAACCAAAGAATCATCAACACGATCCATGGGATAGACAGCCCCCGAGATGTCCACTTGTACATTTCGTCATGTTTCCACTCAACTCCGTCTTGTGTCAATATGGTCAGGTAGTGGCCACATTGTGGAAAATTAAATAATAATAATAGGTTTTACCCTTTATGACAATAAAACAAACCGGTGCTAAGATGTTCAAACACCAGATAGAAACCTTTTTGCGAGGAATCAAGTTCGCATTGGTGAACATACAAACAAACATGCTCTGATAATAAGATATGGTATTGTCTTTGTAACTGCTTCGTCTACACCAGAGACAGCCTTCTTTAGGGCAGTGCAAGGACAATGCACTACCAGGGTATTTACAACCAACTTCATCAGGCGACAGCCAGATTTGTGAAGTCCACCTGGTTCGTTCCTTATTTAGAGGCATAGATTACTGGCGAAACGTCGTACTCAGATTGAAAATGCTATGGCTTGGCTCTCCAACACACCGGTGGTGCTGTACTAGTGACGAATTGGCCACGTTCTGTTTACGTGACAACCCTTACTAGTTGGCTGTGCCGGGTGGTGGTGGGTTTAACGACACATTTATATATTTACACGATCTACTAAAAAAAACCCTCTATTATGGATGATATTGGTCGCGAAAGCCTACGTGTTAAATCCTTGTGCAGCAATTCATTTCTAATACCCCAATATATGTATCTCTTATCGGTCTTTGTTAATGTGTATTGGTTTTAACGTAGGAGGGGTAAAACGCTCCTGGAGGGGGTGGGGTGACTCCCCCACCAATCACGCGCCATGTGGACTGAGGGGTGGGGCGGTAGGGATGGGGTGGGGGCCGGAAGTGGAGGCGGGGGGTGAGGGTGGGGGTCGGAGGTCGAGGTAGGGGACGGGGGGTGGAGGCGAAGGTGGGGGGCGGGAGTCGGAGGTCGAGGTAGGGGGCGGAGTCAGCAGGTCGAGATGAGGGCGGGGGGTAAGAGTGGGGGGGAGGGGGGGGCGGGGGGGTGAGGGTGGGGTGGGGCGGGGTGGGGTCGGGGTCGGGGCGGGGACTGTTGCTAGGCGACGTGATGACTCTGGGTCTGGCGTGTTGAGTCTCAGGGTGAAGTTGTGGAGGCTGACAACAAAGCAGAGGAAGTTAATTTGATTCGCACAACTTCACACGCTCGGTTTAACCCTCCCCCCTTTCGAATGAACCGCACAGTTGGCGTCGTGGAGTTGGGTCACCGCTCGAAATTTTCACACCCCTTGCTTTTTTTCCACTTTACCACTCCTTCGGTTGAGTTATTTCATGAATGCAGAACAGTTTATATATACGGTACGGTATATACAGGGTATAAATACGGTGTACGTACACGTTTTGTCAATCCACTGGAGGATGAGGGCCTCCCCACGCCTATATTGGTCTTGAGAGTGATTGCCACCATACTTCACCACGCACCACAGTTTCTTGGGTTTGTGAAGACCTGGGAGCATATAACTGCAATACAACTGCACCCCCCCCCCTCTGCCGTCTACCACATAGCCTCGCCAAATATGTACAAAGTACTGTGGTCAGAGTAGGAAAATTACCCCAGGAAAGACTCTTTCCCCCCCGAGTCTCAAGAGGGCATTGTCTTGGGATGTTTGGCCAATTCCAATTATTCTACGAAGGTAGTAATTGTTAGAAATGAACTACTACTAAGGCCGACAGGAAATGTTAGATGAACCTGATTTAACGACAACAAAAAGGTTGCAAAGTTGGGCTCAAGATAAATTAGCAAAACAAAAGTACATACAACACATGTAAACAATTCTAAAGCACTGCAGCATGTTTGTGTTATCGACAATTATTGAAGGCGTTTGAGATAGAAATTATGACAGGCATACAAGAGTGAGTTGGAGGACTTTAGGAAAGTTAAATGTAATACTGAAGAAGAATAAATGTTTTTAAATGGTGCATATTTTGCTTGTTACGACATAGGGATCAAAAACATTGACATTGGCAGAAATAGAACAAACGCTGAAAAGGGCACGGATACGCGTGGGGTACATGTAGGGAGCAACATTACAACCCAATCACGACAAAAACAGCAACTTGTAGTTGCCAACTAACGAATACAATTTGAAAATATATAGGTACAGCACAACTATCCAAAATCATAGTTTGCTTGCTTAATTGTTGCTCAAAAGTATTGGTCAAGGTCAACAGACAGATGGGGGCCTACATTTTATTTTGTTTCAATACAGTATTGTGAAACATACCCTTGTGTATTTATCATGTCATATTAAATAGCCATCCCCACTTTTGAGTTTACAAATCTTACCTGTGGATCATTTTATCTAGCGTTAACAATTGCTGGGTTTTATTTTTTACATTTATCTTATATCGATTGCCATAAAGCTTATTTTATGCCATATAACCAGTTACACCATTTGACTGCATGGAGTGGGTGTGTGAGCATGCAACCAATCATATTGAATGAACTCTGATGACAATAAACCACCACATTCATTCTCGACAGACTTAGAACAGAACAAACACGTAGTAGGCTGCTTATGCCAATAGCCAGAAATTGCCCTTTAATGCTCAGTGCCCAAAATGGCATCCGAATATAATTTGTTTTGTTTTAACGCAACATTAATGGTGAATGGGTTGTTTTTTTTTATTTGTGCTTGTGCACCGCTGCTTCAGCAGTCTGCTGAATGTTTATATAAAAAAACACTGTTTTAACCTGCTGCTTTATCACACAGCTGATATTCGCATTATTGCTTAATTTAAGCAAATAGAACCTCAGTACATAGTAGGCCAATGTGAGACTCTCAAGAATGGTGGCTCTATTTTAAAAAGTGTTACCATACTCTCCGGATTATGAGATACACTTTCCCCCCCCCCCTGATTTTAAAGCAAAACAGTGTGTGAGACCAGAGTTGTATTACTTTATTGACCCCGCGCACTGTGTGTGGGAGACAAATTACTTTGGTCAGTTTTCAGTTTCAGTTTTCAGTTTCATTTATTAGGTATAGCCCTGTGAGCCATGCGGCTCTTGACTCGGGTTCAACCGCAACAAACAAATCATGCACAAAGAACATCTTAAAGTGACGTTTCGCAACAGAAACATCCAGGAAAAACCAGTAAAAAATCTTCCAGAAAAAAGTACCGTATAGGGTATGATGGGGTATACATTAACATTTTTAGCGTGTGACTTAAAGAAATGTAGACCTTTCGGCTGACCCTGTGAGTGAAAACAAATTGACCTCCATTTGTACTGATTGGAGTATCAAATTCAGAAGTTTCAGTTTTAGGATTTTGCGAGTTATAAGCATAGATGTTTGTGACGATGTGAAAAGTCCCCTCGCTGGACATACAATTTGTGAAGTAAGTTTGTTGTCTGCCTTGTTTGAGATGTTGTGAGAGTGTAATTGCACAATGCTTAGGCATAGTACTTTGCACTACACTTATACATATGTAGTGACACAGCGCCGACTGCTGTCCAGCAGCGGCAACTGCGATGAATAGTTAGCGCACACGCCGTTGAGCAGCTGGCAGGGCGGAGGAACTGGGGCAAGGGTCACGGAATACCTCATATGGAGGCCCCTGGAACCCTCTGGTGGGTTCGAGAAGGGAGGCGTGGCTAGGGTGGAGCCAGGCCGCGCGGAGTAGAATATAAGCAGTGGAGAGCGAGAGCTCTGGGCTGCCGGTTCTGGGAGTGGACTCGTCTCGTCGTCGCTGACGTCTTCAACTGCCTTTGTCACTGCCACCTTCGCCCGATAATTGCGCGGCCGGACAGTATTTGGCTGTCTCAGTCGACGCCGTCGGGGCAACGTGGACAGGGTTGTGTCTAAGCCAGGCTGTGCGGCAGCATGGTCGAGATAGAGGAGGCCGGAGTTGGTGTGACGGGATAATAAAGAGAGACGGTGCCTCCTGCAACTACCTCATCTCCAACTGAGTGTGTGCGCCGCACACCACATGCACACACATGCCGAGAGGAAGGAAGACACTACACATACATACTTTTAGAAACTATTGCGTCATACAGAGGATGTAAGTAGGAGGACCAGGAGGGCACTTTCATTGCTGAACGCCCAGAGTGAGGGTCACATGTGCTTTATCCACTGCTGGAGACCTGGAGTTGTGTGCTGGTGAGTTAAGCTGTTTTATCTGTTGCTCGGCAAGGATGTCAAACAAAACTACGAACATTTTTTTATTTTACCAGGTAAGGCCCACTGAGCTATACAGTATATCTATTTTTCATAAGCGACCTGGCCACAAATTATAGCTCAACGAAGTGGAAATGTATAACAGCCAAATACTTTAAAAACACGTTTCTAAATGTGGAGGGAGAAACCAGAGGACCTGGTGAAAAATCCACGCGACCACAGGGAGGACATGCAAACTCCAAATATATAGGCATGAGGGTCTTGATTGAACCCACGACCTCCTGTATAGTAGGCCACAATATATTTTAACATATGAGAGACTTGCACTGTGTGAGCTCAACAAAGTTCTGCCTGAGGACTGCAAGAGGATATACAAATGCCTGCCCGACGCAATAGTTGCCTACCAGAAAAAGTCTCAAGATGGAAGCTGCATTCATCTCTTCTGATGTGCCCAGTGAAGCAGTGAATTGAGTGCAGCAGGGATTACAAGTTGAGGCTGTGGTGAAATCCGAAGTGAGGAATTTAGATGCCAACCCAAGGTCATAATCTCCAGTTTTAACATTACAGAAAAAATATATAGTTGTGAGCAAACATTGTCAGTGGGTTTTGCGGTCACTATCACACATGAATCGCATAACAAACCCCAAAAGGTTTCTGAGTACATGGCGACATCGGGACTGAAAGGAATACGAGTTGCTGTGTATGTGTGTTGAGATTTAATGTATTGAGTGATTCCGTCGGGACGTGCCATGCTTAATTGTGACATGACAAGTTCATCGTGTTTTCTCGCCTAATGAGAGAGCGCCACCTAAGGGACGACGAAGGGCTGCATAGTCACTGATGGGTTACTCATATCCAATCAGAGGGAAGGGTTCCATCTGGGCCAAAGGTAATGGGCAGAGCTCGTGGGTATGTACGGAAAGCATCGAGAAGGTTCTACGAGGGGCGTGGCTAGAGGCGGAGCCTAGCTCCGCCGAGAGAAAAATAAGGAGAGGCAGTGAGAGGACTGGGGGTCGGTGTGGGAAGCCTGGAGTCCGAACTGCATCATCGCCTACCTCGTCTCGCCACCGGCCACGTGGCCACATCTGCCAGCGAAGCCCTCTCTCCTCCCCGCGCGCCGCCAGCCAGCGGCGAGCGCGAGAAGAGAGAGAGACACGCCGCAACGGTGGACGAGGGAGCGCGCGCATTACGGCAAGATGAGAGAGAGCGGAACCATCCGGGAAGAGAGAGCGGAGCTGTGTAGTAATCTTCTTCTATATATATAAAAAGGGAAATTTGTGATTATGTGTGTCTGTTCAAAATGTTTAGCGTACTTCCCGACATGTGACAAACTTGAAATTTGCCATGTGGGTACTTTCCAGACTGTACACCATGCAAAAAATATAAAAAACACCCTTTTTTGGGGGGGGGGGCGGCGCAATAATGGATATATTTTGCACACAAGTGAGCAGTGACGTCACAGATCTGTCATGTCACCCGCATGTGGCAGTGTGACGCAGTGTGCCTGCTGACGTCACGCATCCCCCCGCCCAACCATCCGCATAGTCCGTGTATCCCTCTCAAATGCGCTGCTGGGGGGGGGGGGGGATTAGGGTACAAATTTTTAATTTGACATGTGGCTAGCTCCCATACTGTACACAATGTAAAACATATAAAAATAGACTTGTATTTTGGGGGGGGGGGAATGACCATGAAGTGTGTGGCGAGAATCGATATCTGGTGAGTGTAGTATCGATTAAACGGGAATAGGACGATTCTAAAGAAATCTACAATCTTCGATTCCTTTGCGCGATCTAAAGAATCGAATCTTGCTGCGCGAACGCAAGTTTTTTTTTCGTCGCGCGTTGGGTTTTATTTTAATTTTTATTAATGAGGTAATCAAAAAAAATTTCATTTCTATATGTTATGTTTTTTAGTTTTGAGAAGTTTTTCAATATATTTCCCCCCCGGGCAACGCCGGGTGCTTCCCGCTAGTCTTCTATCTTCTTCTATCCTATATATATAAAAGTCAAAAATTGTGGGTTTGTGTGTGCTCACGGGCTTGGCTCTCCAACAGGGGTTTAAATTTTAAAAAAATAGCCAGGCACCACGCCGTAAGCCCCGCGATCAGCAAGTGTCAACTTTAAATTTGTTTTATTAGCGATTGTGCGATTTTTGTGCGCTATCATTTATTTACTTATTTATGACGCTCACGCGCCTTCGGTGGGAGTGAGGGGGACATATCCTTTCGCGTTAAAAATGCTATCAAAATATACTAAACGCTCAGGTTCATTCTTCACTGTCATGTCCCCCCACCCCGATGCATGTAGTTATACAGGTAGGAACAACAGTTCCACACTGCCCACCAGGGAGTATTTGTTTGTCTGTCGTGCATATCCACGCCCTCGATTTGTATTTCATAGAGCGCTTCGGGCGGGCTCAGCACCACGTGACACGGATCGCACGAATGCGCTGTCCAACCAAGTTCCTACCTGCCCACTCCGAAGGAACGTGTTACTATACAGTCGCTAGATGCTACCACTATAGGCCGTAGATATTACTGCAGAGCGGCCGGGGAGATCGTGGCTGGGGGGGAGGGGTCAGGGGTAGCAGCCCAGCCCCAGCCTGCCAAGGTGCCACCTCAGCCGGCTGGACAATCTAGGCGAGGCGGGAGGCTCTGCACGGGACTAGGCCTCACCACGCCACTCTGTCAGGTGAGTACTTTGTGCTATACAGTCGATAAATACTGCTATAGAGTCAGCATGTACGACTGTAGTGATGGCAGGTACCACAGTCGGTATGCACTGATGTAATCATAGCAGGTACCACCACAGTATGCACTGCTGTAATCATAGGTACCACCACAGTCAGTACACACTGCTGTTAGATTTTTTAAAGTAGTTTTGAAATATTTCTAAGACCCGGGCAACGCCGGGTACTTACCGCTAGTTAATAAAAGACACAAGTCTACAGTCGTGGAAGTGCTTTATTACACATGCTTAAGACAACGTCGGAAACATGCCTCACCTCACAGCGTCCGAACTTGATAAGTGTTGTGAAATGTTGCACGAATAGCTGTGCTTGAGTTTACATTCAAGTAGATTATTAGAAGCAGGGCTCCTGAGGGTGAAACGGTTTATTGCGGTGATAAAAGGATATATGAGGTAAAAAAAAACTTTCAATGTCGTGGTCGCCGATTGAAACATTTAATATACTTAATACGGCACTCACATTGGTGTTGATAAAGTATTCCAATAATCTCAAACACTCATTCTAGCATGTAGTAACCACACCTCGGCATCTGCACCAAAATCAACTCCGGGTCGTTTGCAACGTGACTACATTTGTGCTATATTTCAAATGTTATAGCCAAAGAATATGCATCAGTTGCTCGGTTACAATCAGCTAATCATCATCTCAATATATATAAAAGGCAAAATTGTGAATGTGTGTCTGTTCAAAATGTTTAGCGTACTTCCCGGCATGCACCATACTGGAAATTTGCCATGTGGGTACTTTCCAGACTGTACACCATGCTAAAATTATAAAAATGCACTTTTGTTTTTTTTGTTGGGGGGGGGGGGGCTCAATAATGCATATATTTTTTGCACAGCAAGTGAACTGTGACGTCAAATCTGTCACGTGACCCGCGCATGTGCAAGCGTAACGCATTGTAGTGTAGTGGTTAGCGCGCTGCGCTACGAACCCGGCGACCCCAGTTCGATTCCCGCTCAAGGCCACCACCAGTGACGATTATTTCAACCACTCCTGGGCCTCCCCTAGGTCGACTCAGCCTCAAACGAGTAACTGCTGTGGTGCGTGAACATTGCCACGGGGGAGACAGGCGGCCGGGCGTGCTGCTGTCACCCACCCCTCGTATGATATAAACTGGAATTCAACAATTATTTGCAGCATACCAGTCGACATTATTTTAAAAATGTATTCAATCAGTGTATACTACCAGCTATGATATATATCAGATACACAGACAAACTTGAATAAGAAATTAAAAATAGGCAAAGTAGTATGGAAAGATGCACGATCAGAATTACACTGAACTACATAGAATAGCACGTGGCTCAGAGAACATGAATCAGAAATAATATTGGATGAATGACTAATGAACAAGACTCGTGAACAGTGGAAGCTCGTGGTTAAAACGTGCCTGAGAATTTGACTACTGCAGATATCAGGTGAATTTATTCTATTATTTCGTATGGCAATATGTTCAGGAGCTAAATGCCAACGTCGTTGTCTGCTAGCCACGAGAGGGCTTCAGGACAGTTCGTGTAGTTTTGCTAGTCCGTTGGAGGACTGCAGGCTATTGTGGTTAACGGTAAGGCCCATAGTCTTAATATTCCATTTATGAAGGAGATGTGTATGCCTGTTGATGTTCTGATGCAGTTGATGGTACACCATCATGGATTGTCAAAGCCAGGAGGTGCGATGTTTGGGTCTCGAATGAGGTCTTTATTCTGGACATCTGCGTTGGTCCACACTGTTCGCCAGCGTTCTTCTGATAAGGTGATGAGATGAGTTAATGTGCAAGCGTGAGATTGGTTGTGCTTTCAAAGGACCATAAAATGATGGTGACACATTAGGAAGCCTTCATGCAGCTGCCGATACACCATGACCAATAATATACATTTATAAAATCATCTATTTGAAATCACCATTATATATAATTAGTTACCAAAGATATACATTATTTAGTATTTATTATGTACTACATATACAGGCATGTACACCTTACATACGCGACACTAAAGCTAAGTTAGTTAAGTGTGTGAGTTTTTACGCAATTTTCACCGATTAGTCCTTATAAAAATTACAAATTAGCTGACTGGGGCCAGATGCATCTATTATGCATTCTGGGGTCACCTCAGGCACCTGTGTATTTGTCTTGATTCGGAATATGTATTGCAATTTACAATGCATAGACAAAATAAAGTTGATAAAAATATTGATTTGTAAATATGAGCAAGAAAATGAATTAAACCCCAGTGGAAGGGTGGACTGAACATTATATTACAACAATAACATAAGTGGCCTAATAGTTGACCCTGATGTGCAGGCCATGCTCTGTAAAGTTGCTGGGTTGTTGCATGATTGAACATTTTCAGTGATTATTTTTTTCCTGCACTTCTGCCACAATGCTTCCAGGAGGAATCTTATTCTGTTTGAGATGGTGAGGACCAAAGGACATGGGCAGCAGCTCTTCCACCGAGTATGCACGATATGAAGAGCCATGTCGAGCTGTCAAGAAAACCGTCCATTCTGTGCCAAACTGTGCACAATGAAAAATAAGGGTGGAAAATTAATTGAACAAACTAATGTTGAATACCTTTGCAAAGTTCAATATTGAAACACACAAACAAGAGCGATTGTGTTAGATACTCTCCTTATCGTACTGCCATATTTGGGAATACATCTTTTCTATCATTTAGGTATCGCAGTGGCTTAGGGGGCGAATGCCAGTACCACTGAGAGCTTGGGTTTGAATCTGAGTTTTGGAAATCTGTGATTAAACTGGGTTCTAGAGTGTAGTAAGTTCGTGGTCTCGGACCAGTCACAATGAAGGATATTTTCATCACCTAGACCGTGAACTAGCCAAGCTCTCAAGACGAATGTATATTCAGACCACAATCCGTAAAGCTATCACCCTAACCGTTGGGAAAGAACCATCTGAGGAGCCAATCAAAACCATCATCTTGCCATACATAGCAGGGGTCACTGAAAATATTTCCAAAATCATGAGCAAACACAAGATCCAGGTTCGATTTAACACAGTACATAAAATTCGTGATCGGATCCCATCTTGAAGGATGTGATCCCTGACATGCAATACCCCGGCGTCTACTCTACAAACTAAGCTGTGTCTGCAGCAGTAGTTACATTGGGGAAACGAAGCAACATGTCTCGGGCCGTGTTCGTGAACATAAGGCAGATCTGAAACACGGTAGGACCAATACCGTAGCCATCCATATATATGGACACAGACACAATTTCAACCGAGAAGATGGGTACAAACTGAGCAATCATTGGAAGGACGTTATCAACCAGTTTAAGTCATAACTGGCTTTGATGTTCCCATCCTACCACCTTCCGATGTTTGTTGTGCTTTACGCCCATTTCAAACTCGCGCGTTCACAGGATTCACGTAACACAGCCACATCGCGCGCAGACTACCCCTCGGTTGCATGCTTTACGATTTTCATGCTAATCTCATTAACATGTTAATTTTCACCTGACAGCCCTTTGATTGGTGGAAAACCAACCACCGTCGGGTTGGCTCCCACCACTTGCATTAACATTGGCTGCTGACATTTGGGCTACGCCCATTCCAAACCCTTATAAATAGTTTGTCTTTGGAAGCTAACACCCCTTTGCCTGAAGACGACCATTTGTGTTGCGATTGAAACGTCGTAATTTTTGGTTATTCTTGGTTCTTTCGGTAAAGTCACGTAGAAACGTCGTGAATTGTATTTAATTGTTAGATTTTTTTTATTTTATTATTTCCCTTCTACGTGACTTTACCGAAAGACCCAAAGAATACGATAATGTTTATATATATTAAATCACGACTTTCTAGGGCATATAACAGGTGTGTCCTTAATATGAATAAAGAGGCAATTTTAAGTGACTGCAACTATTTCATGGGGGGCTCTTGCCTATGACAACAGACACTAAAAATATGTCTAACATGTCTGACTCGGCTGATGCGACTAAAAAAATTAAGGCTGGTTTCTAATTTGCTTGCTTAAATAAATGCTGCTATGGGGCATTGCTCCAGAATGCCCATAGGCTGGAATGGGATTCTAATGTTAATGAGAATCAAAGTCTTGTTTGACTATGGTAAGTTTGTAATTTCAGAAATAGTTCTGCGACATATTCCAGGACCACTATTTATTGGGTGGTGCACTGTGAGACTTCCAAAGATAAATTCCTTCATCTTATGACATAACACTAATAGCAAAATTGGAATAGTTGTACTGCCTTAAAAAGCCTACAAACACTAAGCATCTTAGCTGCACTTACAGGTACCAAAGGAAAATATCTTTGACCTGTTAATGCTGTTTCTAATTTAATCACGCGTGCGGGCGAGTGCCAATTACTGTTCGCGTTATTATTGGATAATACCAAGTTGTGTGTTAATGTGTGGCCCGCCAAAGCTATGTGAAGGTTCCCCACCCATTATTTAATCAAATCGGTTTTTGCAGCCACTTGGAATTAAAGTCTGATCCTTCTTGACCCTCCGTAAGAAAAAGGTTTTCTATCCTTGATATGGAGGATAACACGAGAGGCCTCCAGCCAGCTCCGAGAGAAACGGCAGTCATGAACCCACCTCTCGCATGACCTGCCTGCATGCTCCACATGGTGAGATGAAGTCATCAGAAACGTCACTGCGGCAAACACATCCAGCACGACACACACAGCACGTCTACGTTTAGCACTCTTTGTTAATCCACTGCTGGATGACGTCCTCCCCATGTGGTGTGGGTTGTGAGGATTATTTGACCATATTTCACTACGCTGGTCAGTCCGAATGGTTTTACGTTGGGAGCATAGATGTGAGAGCAATGGATTTTTTTCCATTAAACAATACACATTTTATAACCTAAGTTACATTTGTTTTGCATTATCCATGTTTTATCCAAGCCCCCCACCCCCCATTACCCCACATGATTGAGAGTTGATTGTAATCCACAGACAACTCTACAATTATCACGCAAAATTAGGCTTGTGTGACCGGAGCAGCCCAGGTATTCTTGGAGGCCCAGTGCAGAATTCCACCATCTAGTGTTCAAACCTACATCCCAATTTCTTTATACAAAAAAACACTTGTTTGATTAAAAAAAATGAATTTATTTCAATACACATATAAGTTAATTAAAATAATAACATTTGCAACAAACCAGGCCCATGGTAGGGCACTCCCTCCCCTGGGTTGCCCTGTGTGTTATACATCACTCTCCTCACCTGGACGCTGCCACGGCTATGGCTTTGAAGCTGTGATGACCCTCGGAGACAGCCTTAAAAATAGCTGTTCGCTCAGCACAAATTCCAAGGTTGTAGCACGCATTCTCCACATTACAGCCTTGGCGTCATGCGACAGTAGCAGATTGTCACGATGCAGGTGTAAGGTGTTCGGGTAAAGGAGTCACAGAAATGCATGGAGTGACATAAAAAAACAAGTTAATAAGACGTCAACTCATGTCAACCCGAACTACCAAGTGAATCAACCAGCTCAGTGTCTCAACGGTCGTGACCGGTTTACAATCTGACGTTTTTTGACAGTTCATATCCTGGTTGGGGGTTGACTCAGTTCATCATCCCTCCAGGTCGGTAATTGAATACCAATTTATGGGGAAGTCAACAGTGGTTGTCCCATGAATCGCCTCGCCCCTGCCATATGATTGTGGAATTTCCATCTCTGGCTCAGGGCTGCAAACAGGATATGATCACCACTTCAATGTACATTTGACTGAGGGAATCACTGATTATTATTGACTGCCAATAATCCAGGGCTGTAAAGTTTTGAGAACTCCCATGGCTGAGATTCACCAGTGGACACTACTATGGGCACCAATCAGTAAATCTCACTCATTATTTTGTGGAGCCAAAGTGATGCAAGGGGTGTGGTGAAGACCTTTGGACAAGCTTGCATGTGAGTGAGGCCAGTGGCATAGCATGAATGGCAATGGACCCTGGTGCGAGGAAGACATTGGAGCTCACTATCCAATGGTCCCCTCTCTTTGTAGCCTAGTGCCAGGTCGTAGCTATGGAGTGTACTGGCTGTGCAAATTATCTTCAAACTGGCCAGTTCTGTACATCGCTGTGGTGATCAGTGTAATCCATGGCAATTCCTGTTTACTTTGCGTCCACTTCCCAGCGTCATGTGGCCCTGATAATCATTCGAACACAAACTAAGGATAGTTTCATGGACAATTTTTTTTTAAGGGAACAGAAATACATTGGGAAGCTCGATCCACAGTCCCTGTACAATAATTGCTTATTTTAAATTAAGTAACCTATCACCCCCATAGTGTGATACATTTGTTTATGATTTCGGGGTCACATTTCAGTTAAATTAATATTTTTTGTTCTTTTTTTTGCCAACTCCTTTGTATTGTTTATATTTTTGACTCTCATTGTAGTTTTGTTTACCGAGTTATCTGTAACGTAGAAGCATACAATTTCCTTGAATAATAATTGATGTATTCTCACATGGGCAATTCAATGCATGCAACATTAGCGAAATAATAAATCAAATATTAAAATTTAAAATATAAACACGTAGAATCCTTCGTCAGTTAATAGCTGCATGAGGACTTCCCCACACCATGCACGTTATGGGGGTTATTTGACCATACTTCACCACACTGGTCAGTGTAGTTGGTGAATGCGAGGAGTGTATATGTGAGAGCATGTAAGTGTACAATTGATTTTGTTGCTCATTTACTATAGTATATCATATAAAGTATATACCAGTTTTTAAATAGGAGGCAGGAAATTATAGTCTTGATATTTCGGTTTGAATATTTAAAGTGTTGAAAGCGCATGAGCGGCGATTTAGTCTGAAGCTCCACAGACTAATATCCAGCAGCATTTGTCTGAACAAGCAAATTCCAGACCAGATTAGACCTCGTGATTGTCATCAGGAGAGTCAGGTTTCTTAAACAAATGGTGCTAGGTTCCCAATGTTATTGGCAAATGAACTTGCCTAGAAAGCCAATAGGCAAATGGATAATTTTTTTTAAATTTATACGTGGAGACAAAACGGAGTTCTGATTACTCAAGCTTTTATCAATAATGCTCCACAGAAAAGAATAATAACGAGTTTGTGTACAGTGTTTACATAATTGTTGCACACAATCAGTCTCAGCTGCAGCTGTTACCAGTGTAGATGGTTCCATCGGTGGTGAGCAGAGCAGCGCCTACTGGGAATTTGCTGTAAGGGCTGTATGATTTCTTGAGCATATCACGGCTGAGTTGTATGAGCTCCAACACCCACTTATTTCCTTCTGAATCTGCTCAAAACACATTTACACCGCAGGGTTAAGGATCATGGAGACATGAAACTATAATTGCTTAACCACTGCCTCCAGATGCACGATTTACACAAGATGAGATGTTGTACTTTTCAACTGTATACGCATGCCCTTTTTTACTTTTCACGATATCAATCGGTTTAACTTAATCATTTTGACCAAACTGTATTTTTTTAAGATAAATTATACGTTACATTTAATTAATTTGCAAGAACTACACAATATTTTTCGCACCTCCGATTAGTACGCTTGGCTATGTATGGCACAAAAAAGTCACGCCTTTTGGTGTCCTCTGGTCTAACACCGTTTTGAGACTAGGCTCAAAATAAAGCCGTCTCTGGTGTGGACCAATCGGTTTCAAAAACAATACATATATTTGATTGCATTTTGACCACAAGTATTGTGATTAATGCAGACATGATTCCTTGTACAAGGTTTCATTTTGGTGTTTTAACATCTTAATACCTGTTTTATTACCATAAAAAAGGGGAAACCTATTCTCGAATGTCTTACTCATTTAGCCATTGTGTAATGCCTCTTATGAAACAATTACAAAACTAGTCATTGTTTAATGTGGTCATCAGTGTTGCCAACTCGGTGATTTTGTCACTATATGTCGCAACTTTTTGAGTTTCCCGAACCACAACATGTTATCAAAGTGACCTGCGACAACTATGTAGACTTTCTGGGAAGAAGACAGTCAGCAGATGTGGGTGGATTTCCACGTTAGGGATCCTGTATCAGTTTTTGGAAAATTGTCATGACATTTTTATGACCTCAGGTCTCTCTTTTGACAGAGTGATTTATTTGTTTTGGTTCGTTTGACTTTTTTTCCACTTTAAAGAGTTGGCAACACTTGCAGTCATCACATGCAGGCTAACTTACAGGCTGCAACTTCAATGTAGTTCAAACTTCCTCCTCAAGATTATAAACATAACTCAGGTACGTTTACAGCAATTTGTCCATCCACCACTGGTTGAGTGCATCTCCCCCCCCACCAGACCATTAATGTTGTGGGGTAATTTGTCGATACTGAACTAATGGCAAGTGTGGGTTGTTGAAAGTAGGGTGCATAGACGTGGGAGCATTCATGTACAGTACAACTCACCCGAGTTGAGTGGAGTTACAAGACTGAATCAAGTTACAACATTTTGTTGACGTGGCGTCTTATCAGTCTGAAATTGCTTTAGCCAGAGCCACAAGCTCACACTGCTAACTGGTGAACCACGCAACAGATGGAGTGTTGCAAGAGACTGTTGCGACTTAAATTACAAACACATCATTGACAACACATTGCAATTGCTTACATTGATTTCATATACAAATGTAGTCACTGGTTTGTATTGTTTGTTCGTTTATCAGTCCGCTTGTCCTGGTGAGGGTTCGCAGCGGCAGCATGTTGAGTAGTGGTGGTCCAAGACTTCCGTGGCGACAGACTCTAGCTCTTCCTGGAGAATTCCCAGGTGTTCCCAGGTCAGCTGAGCAACCACCAGCGTGTCCTGGGCCGGCCCCAGGATCTTCGCCCAGTGGCACGTGCCCGGTAGAATCCCAGGGGGAGTCTATCGGGAGGCATCTTTACCACGTGCCCGAACCACCTCAACTGGCTCCTCTTCTCGATCGGGAGGAGCAGCGGCTCGACTCTTGAGGCTCCTCACCCGATCACGGAGAGTGAGCCCGGCGGTGTTTAAACCATAACAGTGTGGTTACGCAGCCCTTTCGAAGGATGCATAACGCATTGTTTAAATTGGATTTGTGGGGTTTGCGACTCCCCTTTAAGTTGTCCGCATAACATATGATTAAACCAGACTGGTGGCATGAATTGTGTATGGGCTTCTGTCTGTGGGTCTGTTGTAAATCGCTTTATGTGTTTATGGATCTGAAAGCTTTTACAGACTTACTGTGGGTGCATTTTTTTTCACTGCCACTTAACTTAAGGTAAAATCCGGACTTTAACCTGGTCGCTTAAAATACTTGACAGGATGTTTGACAGATTCCACTAGGTTGAGATTTTTTAAAAGTAAAATAGTCCCATTCTCAGAGGCGAATGAGATATTTTTCTACCTACGTGACTTTACCGAAAGAACCAAAAAGTAGGGAATAAGATGTTTAATATATAGCAATTACACCAAATTTTTGACTTAAAACTTTCGTGACTGCAGGAATTAATATTATTTGGTTCTTTCGGTAAAGTCACGTAGATATAAAAATAATAAAATTATAAAGTGAATAAAGATTATAAAAAAATAAGAATAAAAAATAACAAAAAAACATTCATGTAGACTGTTCATTCTAGATTTGAAGTTTTCGTGACTGCAAGGATCCATAGTCTTTGGTTCTTTCGGTAAAGTCACGTAGATGAAAAAAAAATCACGACGTTTCGATTGCAACACAAGCAATCATCATCAGGTGTGACAACCACAGCAATAATTTGTTTTTTTTCACCTACGTGACTTTACCGAAAGAACCAAAGAGTATGTAGACTGTTGCCTGGTTCTTAACCTGAGTGAGTGTATGTACTGGCAGTCTATAATGTAGACTGTAGCCTGGTTATTAAGCTGG
>CM025626.2:5562018-5585245 GCA_014621495.2 Entosphenus tridentatus
GAGAGGGGGTGGGGCAGAGATGGGGGGGGGGTAGAGATGGGAGGAGGGAGGGATTGCACCGTGGGTTTCCCCATCAGACAATGGGGGGGAGGAATGGTGATGCACCGACTGAGTGGGAAGGGAGGGGGGGGAGAAAGAAGAACGGAGTGAAAATATTTAACCTCGCTACGTCCATCTACACTGCTGAAGAAGACCGCTTGTGTTGCGATCGAAACGTCGTGGGGTTTTTGTTTGCTTTTAATTTTGGATTTTTTGTTTTCTATCTATGTGACTTTACCGAAAGAACCAAGAATATGAATTCCTGCAGTCACATCAGTACATTTAGACTTAAAACTTTCGTATCGATTAATATATTTTTTAATATATATATTCCTTAAGCTTAAGTGATATGCGTCATAACATGATTTTTCAATTAGTATATATAAGAAAAACTCGTTCTTTCGGTATTTGATCATTCGTAATTGGGTAAAATTTGGCATGGCTGCGCCTTCGGCATACATACAGTATTAGTAATTCGCCATGAGCCGAAATCCCATACCGAATGGTCCAATTTCGGCACACACGAGGAGCGCCGCCGCGTACTACGACCAAAACAGTGACGTGGTCTATTGGCGGCGCATGCGGTGAGCATTAGTGCAGACCTACTGCTTTGGACTTTACCTTGTTTATGCAAGCCAATCATCTCAAAAATGTCGTCTACACCTACATCAAGAAGTAATAGAAAGGGACTGAAGTATAAATCCCTCAGCTTGTGAGACAAATCCAAAGTTTTGGATAGAATTTCTGTGTCAATACGTATGGTGTGCGAAGAGTTTAACACGTAGGTTTTCGTAAACAATATCATCCATAATAGTTTTTTTTGGGTTAGATCACGTAAATATAAGTGTCGTTAAACCCGCCACCACCCGACACAGCTAATTGTAAGGTTTGTCACGTGAACAGAACATGCCAATTCCTTACTAGTACAGCACACCGGTGTGTTGGAGAGCAAATCCACAACATTGACAATACGATTACGACGTTTCACCAGTAATTACAACTACGACCATCAGGCAACAGCCAGATTTGTAGAGACATCCTCCTGTTTTGTTCCTGAAATAGAGCGATAGATGTGATGACGTCATTTGTGAGCCCTTCACGTGCGAATAGGAGAGGTTTCATGGATGCATATTTAAATTACAATGGATATCCATTGCCGGTTTGGTTATTCATATGCTATTCAATGTACCTCCTGTCGTTTGCGTGCAATAAAATAGCAGGACGTGTTATTGTCTGCGTACAGGTAATCCCCATTGACGTATGGTAACCTGTATAGGCATGCATTTAAACAATGGATTATTTGATGATTCGCTTCCAAGCAGCACTCAGCCTGTAGCTATCCGAACGGTTACAATTATTTTTATTTCTCTCAATTTGGATGTATTCTCAAATTAGTCTTGGCCAGTAGCAACTAATTTTGCATAGAACTTCAACATCATCAAAATCAATTGAGTGTCCTTGTTGGCACACGTATTCTGCCACTGTCGACAGTTGTATTTGGGAGTATTTAATACAACTTTGGCGTTATTTTAGTCTCATGCTGATCATTTGTCCTGTCTGCCTAACATAGCATTTTGCCACAAGTGCAATTAATCGCACACAGCTTATGTCGATATCTTGTGCATTCATAATGTGCATGCATAATGTATGTAGATTACCATATGAATAACCCGACCAGAAATTGATATCCGTTGTACTTCATATGCTCAAAAGTTATGTCATCACATCTATCCCTCTATTTAAGGAACGAAACAGGAGGATGTCTCCACAAATCTGGCAGTCACCGTATGATGCGAGTTGTAATTACTGGCAAAACGTCGTACTCGTATTGTAAATGTCGTGGATTTGCTCTACAACACATGGTGTGCTGTACTAGTAACGAACTTGCATTTTCTGTTTATGTGACAAACTTTACTAATTGGCTGTGTCGGGTGGTGGCAGGTTTAACGACACATTTATATTTATGCAATCTAACCCGAAAAAAGTCTATTATGGTGTGTGAAGAGTTTGGAAAACCAATTTGGATTTTTTTTATTTATTGGGACAGGAGGCACTGGGAAATAGCATTGAACATAATTCAGAATATTGGATAATTTGGCAACGCCAGAGCCCCATGTGTCAAATTAACAAGGGTTTACTGTATTGCACATGACTCCTCCTAAAAACTAGAGCCTGCTAAATTCATCGAGATATTTAAAAAAAAAAAAAATTTGGATCACATCGTGACGATGGATCATGAAGATTCAGTAAATTACATGAAATGGGTCCATAAAATCCCTACATAGTGCTAATATAAGTGGGTATGTATCTCTATTAAAGCATACACAATTTTTTTTATAATTATGAAAGGTAAAAATAAAGGTGCAGCCCTGCAATAGCGAGCTCATTCTACTGCTTGCAGAAGGGCCTCCACTAGAGCGAGCATTGGGGAACCTCTCTAGAATATATTTAGTCTCCATTTCAGTTTTAGGCAGTTTTAGTTTGTTTTACAGTGATCAGGAGGCAGGTGAGATGTGGTAGTGGACTATGTGTACCTACCACGTGTGGTGTGCATGTTTCCCCCCGGTGACTCCATCATTGCATCGGCGATCCTCTCCCTCAATGCCTCATCCCCGGGGTCGCACACCCATGCACGGTGCTGTGCATCTGGCCAGCTGCCGCACACCTCCAGCTCAAACATGCCTGCTCATCACACCCAAACGTACACCAAATGCAGTGCCAGTCAATACACACTAATTCGTGCATGCCACTTGGTGCCTTGGTTAAATCACTCACTTAATTTTGTTAGCGTGAATCAGTAAAAATCCATGTGCAGTCCGACAGGTGCACATGAGTGGAAACACACCACAGCGTACCTGATCCAGCCTCGATTTCCAAAGTGGAGGCCCGTGCTGGCATGCACACTGGATCAGACCGCACGGGCTGTAGTCTGCAGCACATCACATGCACCACATCATGTCACAGGCAAACAACATAATTTAAACAAAGCTGTGACAGCTGCACAGATTATAAGCTAATGACGAAGATTATAAGCTGTTTTCTCAATGGACTGAATTGATTATAATATTGCAGCTATATTGTCACAGGGATATCTGGTAAATTAGGCAATTTTTTCAACAAATACTGCAAGTAGTATTGAATGAGTAGTATTGAATAAGTTAGAAAAAGCATGAGGAAGCATAAATATAACAGCAAGACATATTTCAAAATGCCCCATCTTTGCAGTGTTTGGTAAACAATCAATACGCATGCAATAGAGGTTAATGGTAATTTCCAATAATATAAGAAATGGAGAAAGGAAGAATGGTGTTTGTGATCATTGCCATTGTGTCAAAAGATAATTATTTGCTTGGCGACGATAAACAACTATGGGCAAGAAGTTATGAAGGGCCGTTGAAGCAGCTATTATTGATATTTTTAAGTACCCAATATCTATGTGAGTTTTGTGGAGGAGCTGTGTGCTCAGCGGCACTTACCTGAGGCTGCACACATCCAGCGTGTCTGAGTGGGGAGCGTGCGCGGCATGAGTAGCGTGCGCGCTCTCGGGCGCGGTGTGCGACAACAGTGCAGAGGAGTTAGAGGACACCAGCATGGTCTGCCCCGGGGGGAGTTGCAGGGTCTTAAAAGTGAACTGGGGGCCCATCCACAGCCGCCTGTGGGGGCCCGAGTGGGTCACGATCTCCACCTGTTGCGGCACAGACACGAGCGTTAACAAACCCCGCACGGCCCCGTATTAACATAACATCACGTTCACCATACACCACGACACATCACCAGGTCAAATGTTAGAATGGAGAGAAAACCATCATTCAGAATACTGACAATTGCCAAAAGCAGTGATGTTGATGCGTTGTTAAAAAAAAATGTCATCACAATTACTTTTGTGGTTAACGCACTGCACTACAAACTTGAGAGACTTTCATTTCATTACTCTTTGGTTCTTTCGGTAAAGTCACGTAGAAAGAAAATAAATTAATTAATAGAATACGACGTTTCGATTGCAACACAAGCATCCGTCATCAGGTAGAACTACATTTGAGAGAGAGACAAAACACAGACACGGAGACATACAGACAGACACGCAAGTAAAGGGAGAGACAACACAGCGACACACAGAGACACACAACATAGACACACAGAAACCCAATGCCTCTGTGTTGAGCCTCACCATTCTGGCGAATTGCCCGATGATGCTGGATGCAATTACCAGCGAAACGTCGTACTCAAATTGTAAATGTTGTGGTTTCACGCTTCAACACACCAGTGGGCTAAAGCAGTGAACTATTTGTCTTTTGTCAACGTGACACTTTTTTACTGATTGGCCGTGTCGGGTGGTGGAGGGTTACGACACATTTATAAATAACGCGATCTAAACCCAAAAACGTTGATTATGAGTCACCTTTTTGTGGATATGTGAAAGTGAATAACTGGTGAGAGGTGATGATGATGATATGACATGACATGGTGGTGGCGGTGGGGCTGATGCGGATAGCAGTGGTGCTGGTAATTTTGATGGTGGTGCTGCTAGTGGTTAAAGCAGTGGTACTGGTTGGGGTGGTTCTGGTTGTGGTGATATTGGGGAACCTGAGAGAGCCACTCATCATCTTCTTCATCCTCAGGCTCCGATGTTAGGCTCTCACTGGATCCCCTGCCTGCACGTGCACACACTCCTGCAACAGACACACCTCACATCCTAAGCATATCCAAAGCCATCGCCAAACGATGATCAAACTCCAAACATTAAAATATCCATCCAGTGTGTAGTAAACGCTCTTTGTTACCATCAATTACACGAATGCACTGCCATGATAGCAGCTCAAATGATAACAATTGTAATACAGGCCTTTTTGTTGTCATTACTTCATTTCCAGCATATCCATGATTGCTGATAAAGTTAACTTTCTGAAACAAATGTTAAATATGCTGAGCAGTATTTTCCCTAATTAAAGATACACGAGACTAACTGTAATTTAGTTGTTATACATCTTTGTAAATCCCGCAACACCATTTAAGAAATGTTCATAATGCAATGCTTTTGTCAGTGTACATGTGTAGAGGAGTAGGGGAGAGTAGTGGCGTCGCGTGCGCTGTCCGGCGCGCGATGACTTCACGGGACGTGGGGTCACGCGCGCTGGACAGTGCACATGACGTCACGTCCCCTAGGGTATTTAAGGGATACCCCGTGACGTAAGCGGGGTCACTGTAGGAACGGGAAAAGTAAACAGGGTAAAGAGGGAACCAGGGATAGAGAGGGATCGAGTGGTGAGTCTGGGGAGAAGCCGGTGGTAGCTGTAGAGAGACCGGAGCTAGCCGGCAGGGACCCGGACTCAGAGTAGAACCCCTAGCCCCTGGGAGTTGTGTACCCTTGTGTATTAACTATAATAAACCCTGGCGGAAGCCCCTAAATTACCTCCGTCTCCGAGTACGTACGTCAGAACTACACAACACATGTACACAGGTTAGTGCACTGGGGGCCAAGTAGCTCAGAGGTCAGGAAGTCAAGAGCACCGAGATGGCACCGCTGAGATACTGGGTTCACATCCAGGCAGCCGCATGTGATTAATATGGGTTCCCAAATGTAGTGGTGAGCTAATGGTCACCAACTACTGTACAAAATATAATCATATAAAATGTGTTTCTACACTTAATTGGGCTAAATTTCAGCTTCGAGAAGCTGGGGAAGTGCTGCCCCTCACTGTGTGGAAAAGATATCACTTGAACTGATCTCAAAGGTAGCTCTGTGACATCCGCTTCTGTATGTATTTTCTCGGAAAAAGGGTTGCATTACACTGTGTGAAATCTGAATGAGGTCTTCCTTTCATGACACAATGCTAAAGGCACAATCAGAAAAAAAGATTGCGGGGAACAGCTTAAAAAAATACATGGGTGTTCAGTGCTGACCTGAAGGGAGTGTAGGTGCGTCCTGTACTGCATCGGCTGCCAGCATTAAGGGGTGAGTTGTGTGGAATGGGGGTCGCAGCTCGGCCCAATGGGTACTCCTGAAAAACACACCAACACACAAACAGCATGCACACACGCCTAAAGGGCTTGTCTTACCAGATTCGTGCTTTGCCTGCATCGTGAACAAAAATACACTTACTCTTTCAAAATACATTTTACACCACTTCATACTACTTTAAAGGTGGTTTCTATAAACTAAGATGCCATGAAACAAATCATGAAGTAAAAAGGATAAAGGAAACTGCAGCGATATTAATATCAATTTTATATGTAGGCTTTCACAACCGATATTATTCATAATTGGAAACTGATTATGAATTTTTGTATCATCAGATGATAACTATCTGCTATTGGAAGACCTCCCCTCAATGTAAAACTGTGCCATATGCCATGTTTCTGGTCTATGCCATAGCTGACATTATGCACAAATTAAACACTTTCTTCAGGCACTTTTGCATGCTGATTTTCATCATCTAGGTCAACTTTCCAAAAGTGTTCCAGCCTGCTCTTGCTGACTCTTTATTTAAAAATTCAGATCCTTATCTGCCTCCAATAACTTTCCTAGGAATACATACCCTACTGTGTTTAAAATAATTGCATCCCTCAGCAAATTACTTTGTTTAGTAAACTTGTTGTATATGACTTCTGTTCATATCGACGAATGCTGCATTCTTTTTGAAAAATTAGCGATAGGAAACGATTCCTACCTCTAGGTATTTTTGTTATACATCGACTGTCATCGGCTAATATGGCAGGTTTATGCCTTTATTTTGCCAATACAATTTTGAGAATATATTTAAATTGTTGCTATGAAGTGTTGGTGAGAGCATATCTCATTTTATAACTACTCATCTGATTTATATTCTCCTGTTCTCTTCATCTAGTTTCAATGTAGTGGTGGATCCTTCTTTGTAAAACCTTTTGATACATGAGACGAGGTCTAGAATGGTGCATCAGTGAAACTCAATTCTAGACCAAATGATACAGGAATTAAATAACTTTCCCAAAAATCCATTATTTTTGATTATATAAATTACATGTCATTGTGATGTACTAATGTTATGTTAACAGACATATGACACGGCGCAAAGAGATGAAACAAGCACACTGAACCATGAACCTAGCAAACAAAGTTTGATTCCTGACCGCAGCTCACATCAGTGGAAAGTAACATCAGAACTGGTCCGAGGCACCCATCCCCTTCACCAACTTACACTGACCACAGCGGTCAAGTATTATCCAACTCCCAAACTGACACATCATGTGAAGGTGTTCATCCAGTAGTGGATTAATAATGGGCTATAAATCATGATTATTCGTAAATAAGGAAAGGGTTAAACAATGAAGGCAGTGAGGGCTTTATTTTTAACAGCAACAAAGACTATTAAAGTGTAAACCGGTGAACTGTGGAGGAGAGGCGTGTACCTGGCGATGCCCCAATTGGCGTTGGGGGTGCAGGACAGCTCAAGCGGCGTGTCGTCACAGATGCGAGTGACGCCGACCGCCGGGTGCGGCTCCAGGGTGTGCTCCACGAGCGAGCCCACGGAGCACAGCACAAAGAGCGAGCCCGCCACTGCGTGCGCCTCTGTACCACGACACCATCCCACCGCATCGAAAGTCACGTCATGGTAATGCACAACTGTACGATGCCACGCGTCACAACGTGCCCTCGCACCGCATCAAGCATCATACCGCACCATCGTACCAGACTAAGCATTACACTGCAACCGTCGCATCATCACACTAAACAATCAGACCGCAGCAAAGTCACACCGGACCAATGCATTGTACTAGCGCACCACAGCAAGTGTCACATAGCACTATTGTACAGCAACCATCAAATTAAACAATTGTACCACACATCAAACCACACAATTCCACCACATCATGCCTCACTGACACAAGCGTGCTCGCCACACCACCTCCTCATGCTCTGTGCTCGTGCTCACTAAAACCACTTCATAGGAGCTCGCTAACAGCACACGCGGGAGGAACCCAGCGACCCGAGCTGGATTCCCATTCATAGCCAAATTGGTGATGAATATCTCAACCAGTGCTGGCCATCCCCTAGGTTGACTCAGCCTCAAATAAGTACTTGGTGTGATGTTTAAACATTGCCACGAGGGGACAAAGGCGGCCAGGCATGGTGCTGGCCACCCACCCCCTCGTGTGCCGTGGCAGCCATCGTAAGTGCTCGCTAACAGCACTTGCTCCAAAGTCTGTCAGAGGATCTTTGTCTTTGTGTGTACTCCATACCTTTCTCGCGGGTGTGCGCAGCCGTGTTGAAGGGGGAGTGGGAGGGAGCGAAGCACGCCGACACGCACACCTCACGCACGCCGCCCGTTGGCTGGGGAGACGTGCGCGGCGCGCCCTTACTGTGAGGCAGGACACAACGTGCAACGCCGTTAGAGCTCACTCTCACAGGGCCGCCACACCACCGGACAGATTCATCCCCTTCGGAGACGGACGAATGAAATAAGCTCACGTGTAGGTGCTGCATGGGTTGCTGCATCATGGAAGATGGAGAACTTCATTCGGCAATGGAGTGAGCATGGCTGACAATTATGATGATGAAGTCCTGTGTGAATGTGTTCTAACCAGGTTCTCAACAAAAAATGTATACTTATTAGGCATGTAATGATTTATCGGATCATTGATGAAAATGGATTATGCTCATTACTTATGGGAACAGATGAATTACAAGTATGAAATAAAAATTATCAGCTATTGTTAACATTGTGAACGTATGTTGAACTTTTTTCACAGCGTACATAGCTAACCTTGCTAATTGGAGGTGCGAAACAGAGCAAACTGATTTGTACAAATGAAACGTAAAAAATAGAATGCAAAAAAAAGACAGCAAAAGCGACAGAAAATAATCCAGTCTTGAACTGAATCATGACCCCAAATCTCTTGGGGGTTGTAAACCATTGAGCCGAGTGGTTTATTATTGCCATGCCTCCCAGGCAGAGCTTAATTTCTAAATTAATATTTTCGGGGGGGTCGCTGGTAGGCTGGAGGCATGTCACTAAGTAGCCTCAACCATGGTGAGAGAAGGATATTGGATATGATGTGCTGGGTGTGAAAATATTTTCCAGGTCAAAAACCCGGACCCGGCTAAAACTAAGCCCTGCTGACGGGTAAATGAGACACACTTTTGTTACTTGAATATCATACGACTCAAAATAAATAATTCTGCTGTGCAGTTAAAATCCACCATACATGGTGACAGCCATTGCCTATGGGTGTCACAGTTTAGTTATATATTGCAGGTCTTCGCACAAATAACGTGAATTGTGAAGTCGAAGGAGAGGAGTGACTTTCCTTGAGCATGCTGGAAAGTCATGTCAACAAACTTTCCTTGAGCATGCTGGAAAGTCATGTCAACAAAATATATACACGTGATACCACCAGCACTGCCAAAATGCCTAATTAGTTCACAGAAATTGAGATACTAGAGCTACTTATGTTCCAAAATAACTTCTCTAACTTGGAGGTGTCTGTAACCTTGGAGGATGCTAGACAAATAATGGCTCATAAATGTTTGCCTAATAGCCATACAACATGAGGTACTTATAAATACAATATTAAAATGACACATTATTATTTAAAGTTATGGACTGTGACAATACATAGTTTCCAAATTCTACACACACCACTCTTACTTTAAATGTGCTAAAAACACAAATAACACAAACTGCAAAGGAAAATCAATACAAAAAAACAAATGCGACTACATTTTTATCACAAATCTACAACACATGTTTCACAGTAAATGTACATTATTATAATTAAACCTGACACTGTTTGACACAAAGGTCAAACTATGCACAAGTTATGAGTTTATACAGTAAACAGCAGACTACCAGCACGTGACAAAGCAAACGGTGAAATAATACGACTTTTGCAAATCAACTTCAATCTTGAAACAATACTTCTGCATTAAAATGAATTCACATTTTCCATATACATATAAAGACATGTTTTTCGTTCTAGATTTGAAGTTTTCGGGACTGCAATGATCCATACTCTGGTTCTTTCAGTAAAGTCACGTAAGTGAAACAATAAAAATAGGAATAAAAAATAGATAAACATATACAAATACAATTTACTTATTTCTATTTTTTTATTCTTCTTTAATTTAATTTTTTTCACCTACGTGACTTTACCGAAAGAACCAAAGAGGACAGGTTTTTTTTTATTAAGTGAGTGACCATTATGCCAAAACACAGGCACACACTACAAATACAGAGCAATGGGGGATGTTTAACATCATCCAGAAAATGATAACACTGCACTAACAAGACTTCTGCAGAACACTGTGCTTGTGTTACTCAATACAGACGTACCAGAATTTCGTTTCGATCCGGTGCACATTTACACTCGTCAGACCTTTGAACCAACAGAAAAAGTAAAGGACCAGTTTTGTCCAATATATTTGGCACAAGTGCAAGCAGGTTAATGCTTGCAAATGCATCCAGGCTGGACCACAGGTGGGGGATATGGTAAGTGTGAATGCCCTAGAAAGTCCACCACATGACCAACACTTATGTCGCACATCACACCGCACACCCCACTCACCAGGGTGGTGTAATAGCCAGACAGCCAGTGGCAAAGAGGCCAGGCCTAGGCAAGGAAAGGCACAGAGAGGGAGAGAGAAGGAAGGAGACTGTGTGATCTCGGCTAGCACTGTGCAGGTGTTTTATGTCTGTCACAGTCTACCCTGTACCACACATGCCGGCACAGGATTTCATGCATCCTTCAATAAACAATAGGTGGGAAATTACATCAAAAGGAACACTGGTCACATGCCTACACATCATGGTGACATGCTGCGTCTTCGGCTTCAATGAGGGTCGGCATGTGGGATAGCCCATGAAAGTTCACAGGTATGCGTTACTACAACGGGGTTCCAATGGAAATATGCACAGCAGATAACCTGCTAAGGCAAGATCTATCAGGATTTAGGAATCAAGCCAATATGGGGCAGAGGACCTCACTCTAAAGAGGCAATAGACCATGTTTATATGCACTAGCCACATCGATAGGAAGAAGGGAGAGTGCCTACATCTTCACCCCACCATATGTAATCCACCAATGGGATTCAGGTCGCTACATAAGTAATGCAATGTAAAATGATGTTTTCACAGTCATGAGTGCCGTAATGTTGGGAATGCATGATGATGCGTGATGCGGTGTGCAAGACATGGCACATTGACTCTAAGCATCTGGCAATCACACATGAGCACTCCCGCATTGCTTGCCTGAGGCCACTTTATTCAGACATAGTGGTCTCATGCAGCGTGGTGCTACACGCCGTGAACAGGGCATGTGGCGTGGTTACCCGGTAGTGAGCGAGCCCAGGGTGAGCGGTTGCTTGACTTGCGCGAGTGGAATTGTGACGCCTGGGTGGGGGAAGGGCGGCAAGCGTGGGTTCCCGTAGCTGAAGCTGGAGCGGCTGCTAAGCACCTCCTGCCTGGATAGCTTGCCTGGGGCACGCAAGAACACACACGACATTCAATACACCCAGTGAGCCGTACCATCTTCACATATGTGCATCATATATTTGTGCAAAAGAGAACTCACATCTTATAGACGCTGTCCATTTCTTTCTCAAAACCTCTCTCCAAGTCTTTTACTCTCGTTCCCTGTCTGTGTCTCTCTTTGTGTGCAAGTCTCATTCTAGGCTTTCAAATGCCTTCCTCGTTTCTTTCATTTCTATGTTTATATCTCTAGGACCTCTCTTCCACCAATTTGCACTGGGTGCCAAATTGGCATTGACACCGCTGTGCCTACGAGGATAACAGGGCACATTCATAGACAAATTGTATACAAACGCAAGAGATGTGCACAATTTCTGGCCATACCATACAAGCAATAGTGACTAAACAAGTAAGCCTGAAACACAGTAACAATTGTCCTACACAGCTCTCCAATGTTATTTTTCCAATGTTTTGCTCCACGTGCTGGGAGCTGCTACAGGAATTGAATTCATGCGGCACAGCCCCGAAACACACTGAAGAGTTAAAATATGAATGACCTTACCATGGTGAGGGGACGCTCCTGGGCTGGGCGCAGGGCTCCCCGCGCCAACGCCAGCCCCGGCACCACCGGCTCCACCTGCCCCAGACCCGCCTGAGCCATGCTGGAGCTGCATCTGTTGCACTTGGTGCAGCTGCAAGGAGATTGGGCCCATCTCGTCGAGGCCTGCGCTCTTATGGAACCGGCTTAGGCGGTTGGCAACGCGAGGGGTGGTGTGCGTGCGCACGCAGCTCACGCCGCCATAGGGGCACACGGCGAAGACGTGGCACGTGCCGCGCAGGGTGCAGGCGCACACCCAACGCCCGTCGTCGCTCACGCTGAGGTCTTGGACCTGCACGCAAGGACATACATACATAATTCACATCATCTTCCTCTCAGCAAGAGTCCCAATATTGCATGGAGACAGATGCTCATATTTTCATTTTCCATGTGCTTTACCGTTTACCTCTTACCGAGTCACATCCATTGTACTCGTATCTCATTCCACTACATCGTCCTATCTCATGCTCGGTCTCCCTCTTCTCCTCCTGCCCTGGACCAACATCTGTATAGCCGTTCTAATCACATCTTCGTTGTCTCTTGTACATCAGGAAACATGGATGTAACAAACATATTGTATGTGACCAGCTCTTTTGTTAAGTCAGGCCAGCAAAATCTACTGCCGTATGATACTTCCATACACACTCATCTATGCTCTCTGCCTTCATCAACCCACAATGAAATTAGACAATCCTGGTCATGTTGAGGTCAAACAACCCTCGGCACCCGCATGGCAAGGAAAGGCCCTCATCCAGCAGTGGATTGACAAAAGGGCTGTCGGTGTACATAATGTGCACGTGCATCACTACACAGTGGGAAACGCGTTTGTACAACAAAAAGGTGTGTTGAGACGGTGCTCACCTGTGCGTCCGTGTCCCCGCGGTGCAGCGTATAGAGGTGGTGCACGGCGGCCTGCGCCGACACGAGCGGATGAGCCATCACGCGGAACACGTGGAAGTCGTGACCCTGAGCATCGGCCGTCACGAGCAGCAACCCTGGAGAGAAGCATTGTGAAAATAAGTACAAGCACAGTGACGTAGCTGTCGAGTGTGCAAGCGATAAAATTGCACTGGGGCCCACGTGCAGGAGGGGCCCAAGTACCAGCATTTGACAAGGGGCTCACATTAATTCCATGCACCAGGGTCCATGCCAACCATGCTAGGCCAATGTGTACGTGTCATACCCCCTAAATGGTATCAACATCCCAATTTAAAGTACACGCTGTGGTCACAACAATTCATCATCATCAGTCATAATATATACACTGGTATAGTGTAGGAAAGTGCACTAAAAGTGGAGGGAAAGTTTAGAAAGTAAACAGAGAACAAATTTAAAGCACAAGAGAAGCGTTATGAAAATAGATGGAGATGCTAAAAGATTTAACACACAGGACCATTATGAAATAAGTCAGAGCACACAAAACAAAAATGGAGACGATCATAAAAACCAGTTGGGGGCATGACCACAGCAAGAAGGCTGATGATTGGCAATTCACAAATGATGGCCCCGAGAGAAAAATAGGAAACCATAACACATACGAGAACCTTAAAATTTGTGGTCACAACAGTTGCGGATCCCAACATATTTCCAAACACAAATGTTACCAACACCAACCATTCCCACTGAAGTTTCAAGCCAAACCACAAAAATGCTTGATTGCAAGATTTTCCAAGAAATGTCAAAAAGTTCCTTCCTGATACAGCACATGCAATTGCCAACAAATACTGTCAGTTTAACACGTAGACTTTCGTGACAAATATTATCCATAAGGTTTTTAGGTTCGATCGTATAAATATGAATGTGTCATTAAACCTGCCACCACCCAACACAGCCAATTCTGGCTGTCAACTGATGAGGCTGGTTTTAATTACCGGCAAAAAATGCAGGACTCGAATTGTAAATGTTGTGGGTTTACTCTCCAACACACCGGTGTGCTGAACTACACATTTATATTTACACGATCTGACCCAAAAAAAACCCTATATTATGGAAATGCTTTCAGACTATCAATTCCACGCATTCAAGGCGAGTTAATGCCAAGTAGGTTTATTTTCTGAGTATTCGAGCCATGTGATGTATTCGTCCCAAAGCAATGTGTTGGTACCACTCATATGTAACAATAGACTGGAGACAGTTATACTTGTTTTTCAAGTGAGTAATTTTTACATTACTCATTGTTTTTTTAGGTAAAGTCACGTATGTAGAAATAAAATAAAATTCAACTAAATAAAATCACGACGTTTCGAATGCAACACAAGCAATCATCATCAGAATTTTTTTATTTAATTTGATTTAGTTCAATTTTATTTTATTTCTACATGCGTGACTTTACCGAAAAAACCAATGAGTACGGTAATTTCTGCAGTCACAAAAGCTTCAATCCTATATCATTTTTACATTCTTCGGCAGAGTGCTCACGTGGTGGTGTGCGGCGAACCTGACGACCCGAGTTCAATTTCCAGCCACGTCTAACATTAATTTGCAAGTTTATCTGAATCGGTACTGTACAGCCATCCCCTTCAACCCATGTTTGACCATTGTAATGAAGTATGGTCAAACAACCCCAATGACGGAAATTACATGGAGAGGCCTCTATCCCAGTGATGAGACAAAGGGCTGAAAATTATTGACATTCTTGACTTAATATGCTTTAAAAACCACCTCAACCACTCCAGGTGGTTAGTGGTTAAAGGGGGCGGCGGTGGTTATGCACATGGCTTATAATCCTGCACTGTGGAAGCGAGGGTTGGTGGATCACACAAATGTTGTGAAACTCCCTTCCCATGGTCATGGAGGGGCCATATCCTGGCTCGTCAAGGGAAGGTGGTACAGCAAGTGTGCACTATCATCTGTCCCCATCAGTATAGGATAGTGGTGCCTCCTCGCATGCGTGGGTGTTCTCCGGTTTTTCCCACATGTATAAATACTCATTACTTTGCTGGCAACATCTTAATATACATGCGCCTCAAAATTTGCGGATAGTGCAGCATTGAGTGTATTGCGATTCCATAAATTACGCTATGTAAACATTCAATATTATACAATTTTTTTGTAAAACATTACCACTTACGATGCTTAACATAGATTAGTTTAAGGCTGGACCAGGTCTCTAAAGAGCTCATCTATCAGGTGCACAGTAAGAGCAGGTTATTGCCTATGGCTCGGGCAAAGGGTGCATAAAGTTCAAAGAGTCAAAGTATTTTCTTTACTTGGAACCAAAGATGATCTTAACCCTGACCTACCTAAGAATTATGCAAACCATATACAAAAACATGAGGAACTCACCGCTAGGGTCGAAGGTCATGGCCGAGATTGGGGTACCATCGTGTGCTGGGAAATGAGCCACAACCCCATCCCCTTCTCCCTCTTCACAAACCTCCACCTACACACAACACATTACAGTGTCAACAACTACGACTCGTACTGTACTTGAGCCAAGCAATGTGCCTGAAAGAAGAGTATACCAAAACAATAGACATCATCAACAACAATCAAGCCACTGCTGGATGCAGGCCTCCCCCCAAGCTGTCGAAATTTCATCCTCCTGCAATATAGAAATCCATCTCACACCTCCACATGAGCTGAAGTAACCTCTCCATCTCCGTGGTGAAAGTCATTCCGGTCGTGGTCCCTCCTATGGCTCCCACTCCAATTGTTAGTTTCAAACACCGGCCATCATCGCTTCATATGATGTGTGCTGCGCTCAAGCCCACATACTTTTTGCTAACAATTAATGATGTGTAAATTGCGTGTATTCTGTAATCAATTTGTACCTCTTTCCTGTACTCAATGTAATATCAGGCTGACATCTCTCCAAGATTATTTATACATACTCTTTGGTTCTTTCGGTAAAGTCACGTAGGTAGAAAAATAATAGATCAAAATTTGCCAGGTTTTCCCTTTTTTTCTTGGACACATACAAAACACATAAGTATGTAGTACAGAGGCAAACACGTTTACACAAAGTATAATAAAACAAGTGAAAAAGATGTCAAATTATACCATCCGAGATATTAAAATTTCATCCACGTAAAATTTCACTCACCCTTTTGCATTAACAAAATTATCGTACAAAACCGATCAAGGGTCGGCATCAACCGACAATTTTAGATGACAGGCACTCGAGCGTGAGTGAGACGATACGTATCCCGCACCTGCCCATGCCGGACACATTCAGTGTCGATGATGGTGACAATCCCAGGAAGGTGTGCATGTCTGCGCGGTGTAGGGGGTGGACCCCCATCCTCTTCACAGCCCCCCGGGCCCATCCCCGTTCCACGTACCCCACCAGCAAGCCTGCCGACTGCCTCTCCAAACAGAGACAGGCCAGAGCGAATTGTCTGCACGCGTGACAAAACGGCCAACGAAGGGAAATCAAACAATTGATTATGTAGGATGCCACAATGAAGCAGACAAATGTTTAGGACTTAATTTTCACCAGAACGGGACATGAATGGTGCATGCATAGGGGTACCTTGGCAGCACTGATCACAGTGGCAGTGTAGGACTGCACAGCATCTCCGCTCACTCCACCATACGTCTGGTGCCTCTGTACCAACTGCCAACGGCACCAAATACACGCAGGGCAGAGCAGCGAACTACTCGTACCGGCACACTTGTGCGCTCCATTTAGGCCACAACATGAGCAAGGCATCGTGCAAAAATGCTCGAGTAGTACATGCAGACAACAAACATCTAACATACTCTCAATTGAAAGGTCAATGAATATGGGTGCAATGATGCGTCAACGTATCGATTAATATAGGTTTATATTCAGCTCATGATACATGCAATGAATTGTGTGTGTAAGAATAAATGTCTTTCATGAGTTTATGCTGTATGAAATGGATTTGGGAGAGGGGGGGGAGGACTGTAAATTGTTGCACCCATAATAATGAGGATGTGAAATGTGAGATTTGCGTTGCAACATACATAGCGCGCTCCAACCTTAGTGTCAGCATAAGCAAGCCAGCGTGACCCGAGCGCCAGCGGGTTTGGGTTCGGTCCTGGACTGGGGTAGCAACCTGAGGCAGTAAAGGACACACAAGAATAACAACACATAAACATTAAGACTTCATGAATATAGCGAATATTTGTGGATGAAGAAAGTATACAACATTTTTTTTTTACTGTGAGCACATCATATACCTTTGTCAGTCATATTAGTGAATTTATCTAGTTGTAAGATAAATCACTATCGGACCGATTTTGGTAAATGTGCTGTACCAACACAATGATTCCTAGAGTTAAAATTACATTCTGAACAAAAGCATTTACATTTTGCCAATTTACATATTTCATGCAAACGTGTACACGACAGATACAGACATATGTTTGGGAATGTGTGACACCAAATATTAAAATAAGTGCAGTACTATTTCTTATGGATACTCGTACATATTTTGTGTGCCTGTGGGTCCATCTTATTTTTCTTATATATTTATAAAGCGCCTAATGTCCAATCAATGAAGAATATCAACTAAAACCATACAAATCATCCATTTAGATAAAATATATCTCCATCCATAGAAATACCCCAAAAGTGTCAGGAATGCCCAAGTAAATATGTACGTGAATGCTTGTGTGACTTGCTATTATTCCTATAAAAGGTCAACGATAATACTGGCATGTCCTTTGAAGACTAGCATGGTGGGTTTGCAACGGTGCAAAATAAGAACTTTGCTTTCGTCTCACTTGTGATAAAGAAGGTCTTGACGAGTGTACGGCTATCGAAAGCTGCCAATTTCTCCTGTAATGCCACCACCAGAACCCTACACACTCACAAATACAAAATATTAAATTAGCATGGTTCAGACCATTAGCCACAAATACATCACTTGGAATTGTATCTAAATGACACAGATGTGCTGTGGAAAATAGTTTTCACCAAGATAACCGCATATATTTACACAATGAACCCTGAAATTGGTACAACTAATGCAACCAACACACATACATAAACACAATACAAACTATAAACAATAGCCGAGCTAATCTAAAATAATTTGTCAATACTTACACCATAAGTTATTTTTTTTATCGTTTTTCATGCATTTTATTTTCATAAAAAAGTTTTATTGGTATTGAAAAATGTTTTACATGCTCAAACTGTTATTCCTTAAGGCAGCATTCATTTCCTTTTGTTTTCAAATCTGGATGAGAAATATTGAATGCCGTTTCGGATGACTTACCACAATTGCATAATAATAAAATAGTCTGGAGCACCATTTTTAAGGTTTTACAAAGTCCTTGAATCAAGTGTCTCACACCAATTAATGTAAACAACATAACCGACACAGCACAGGGTCAGCAAATGAATAAGCACCCTCTCATACCTACCTGTGGTTGGCATGCAGATTAAAGATGGGCGTTTTGAACTGAATGGATTTCACCACCTCTCCTGTACGCAATGAGCGCACCTCCACACCGCAGTATGGCTGAGACCTGCGGCGGATACGTCACGTAGGCGGTTAGTGCCATGAAATCACGTGACAGCCAGTGTGCCAAAAATGCCACAGAACAGTGATTGACAGGTGGGCGCTCAGTGAGTAGGCTGGCTTAGCTCACCCGGTGGATGAGGCTCCATCGCACGTGGCTAGTAATGGCCGCTTGTCTGCAAACAGGTCTTTCCTGTCCACGCCTGTGGTGTGACGTGGAATGGATGACACCGAGACCCAGAAAACGTCTTATTCATGGTTGAAGATTACACTATTGTGAACTTTTCATTCTTCATACATAGGCATGCACAACTGCATCGAATCATCACTTATTATACACACATAATTTAGGCGAATGTCGCAAATTAAACGATGAACAAGAGGCAATACAAACTGCTCTTCCAAACACAAAGAATCAGTAAATGCCTAGCAACAAGCAGAGTGAGATTTATGGTACGCATTGCAACTCATGGCTTGTCCGTAGCCAACGCTCACTCACCAGAGTGTGGTGTGGGAAGCAGGCGAGCACACCTGACCGGGCCACTCCTCACCGAGTACAACTCCTGAGCTTCTCCACTGACCTACAATCAACGCATGGGCATTACACAACAGATGTAACAAGGAACACTCGCGTATGCTGTTTCCAAACATGGCACTAAAAAGTATAATGAACATACCCCACTATTTTGTACAACACCTTGAGCATCAGTTGTACTTAAAACACTCTAAAAATCCAAACTGTGTGGTATTGTAAGGTGAACTAAGCAATGTGAATGAATCTTCTTGGTTCTTTCGGTAAAGTGACTTTACCGAAAGAACCAAGAAGATGAATTCCTGCAGTCACGAAAGCTTTAAATCGAAATGTGAATGAAGTCTCACTCCGAGTACTTATCATGTTCTCTGGGTGATACACATGCCATATACAAAGGCAATATATTTAAATGACTACATTTATAAAAGACTATCCTTTATAATTAATTAATTGCTCTTATTGAGGCAGTGATAGTATTAGTACTGATACATTGGTACAAATACTCATGTTCGAATGTAAAAAAAAATATAGGACTCATCTGGAGTAGAATTATGTATCTGATATTCGCCATCACAAGTATAAATGGAACCTAGTTCACTGTGAGAGATTATCTAAAGATAAACTACAGCGATACAAACTCTTGCAATACACATGCATATTGAATTGTACATGTGAAATCAGACAAGGTGTACACTTACAGGCAGGCCCCATATGTGCATGCCAGTGTTGTAACCCAACATCAGCAGTAGGGGGGGCGTGCTTGCCCCTCCTCCGCCTTCCCACAATTCAGGGTTTCTGCTCACATCTGCAGTACACGCCAAAACACGGGACGCATTAAGGCCAGGCCCATACTCCAAACAACCCCGGGGCTTCTCATCCATTATGAGCGGCACAGGCAGTAAAACATACGGCACACAAAACAAGAGCATCTTTGAACCAATACACACAAGCCGATGACGAAATAACCTGAAAGATGAAGCTAAGAAAAGGTAGAGCCTGCATAGTGCTTGGATAGGCAACCACTATGCACAGAACAGCAACATCCAACGCTGTATTATGCTCCAACTAGCACTGCCCACACATTTGCGGAGAATATAACTTAACCGTGCCCTTGCTCCCAAACATTTTAGGAGTCTGCATTAAGCACAATAACATCACCACAGTATCAAAGCGTTAAGGGATGATAACGGCATGAATCAATGGGGAGCTGAGCTTTTGGACAATTCTTCCAATAAAATACGAATCAATCGTCTCGATTATTTTGGCTCCCATTGGTTTGTATTGGACGTTGTTTTTCATAACTTTGGAGGCAAAATGTTAATTCAGAAAAGTGACACTTTTGCAGGCAGGTCCTTGCTGAGAAAAAAATATATTTTTGTTGAAATGATTTTTGTTCTGTGCAATATACCGTTTGTGAGATAAAGAGCATGACAGGCGGACAGTTGCACATTATGATATATATATAATGCCTGCGCTCTCCACTTTCACTAACCCATACTGACCAGTACAGTGAATGAAGTATGGTAAAATAACCACCACGACCCGCATGCCGTTGGAAGGTGCATATCCAGCAGTTGAACAAAAAGGGATATGCGTACATGTGTAGTGTAATAGCGCTGGCTGGTGGACAGCAGCGGCAACTGTGGTGGACAGACAGTACACACGCCTGTGAGGGTGTGCAGGTGTGTGGCAGAGAGAAGGAACTAGGGCATGGGTACTGGAGGGCCCCATCTGGAGGCCCCTGGAACCTGCTAGCGGGTTCGAGAAGGGAGGCGCATTCAGGGCGGAGCCAGGCCGCGCTGGTAGCATAATAGGAGCCGAGCGGGGGAGCTCGAGGCTGCCGGTTCTGGGAATGGACTCGTCTCGTCGTTGCTGTCGTCTCGTTGCCGTCGTCGCTTAACGTCTCCGCGCTACGAAGGATAGCAGTTGGCCATCTCAGTCAGTGCCGTCAGTGTTAGGCGGCTAGTGTTGTGTACAGGCTAGACTAAAGTACTGCGGAGAGTGTGTGGACGAGACCGTAGAAGTTGTTAATAAAGGTGCCTCCTAGAAACTCATGTCTCTGAATCGTTGACACTACGCGTGTAAAATAGATGTGTCACGTCAAACATAAATAATAATTGTGTGTACTCAGATACAGAATGTGTTCATGGATGTGCAATATTCATTGGAGACTGCCATATGTGCAGTGTGCCTTTAGTTCATACCATTGAGATCAGCCTTCTCAAAGCGTACCCACACCACACGCTCCTTCTCATCTGTTACTGGGCTGCCCGCATATGCCTGCAACTCAGCATGCATGCACAACAAGCAGGCATACACATCAACCATGACCGCAAACTGCAAATCACTCAGAGCACATAACACATGATGGCTACACCGTACAAAGCATGGCAAATGCAAAGGACTAAATTTAAAAAGAGCAGAACGTTAGTTTTCAGCTAAATAAACTAGATGGGGGAAAGTCGATTCTGACCATTAACTTAAATATTAACTTATTTGTGGACAGTGTGCAAAATAGTTATTTGTATGTATTGAACTTTTTTCGCACAGTACGTAACTAAGCGTGCTAATCATAGGCGCTGGCTTGGTGTAAATATGAGTGTTTGCTTAACACAATGAGCGTGGCTAGGGCAGCCTCACCTGCGGCACAACATCTTGTATGAATGTAAACACACTATCCATGTACGACTGCTCTCTGCAAGATCCACAAGAACACAGCATTCAACATCACACGTGTGACCAAGTGTACATTAGCTGTTACGACTGCAGAAATAACATTTACAGAAGCGGTTGAGTTTATGGTATAAGTGAAATGCTTAACATTTTATTTGGCCATCATAGCAGAGTATTTATTATTCATTGCTTTAACTGCACCATTAAACTATTTCATTGTTTTCGCTGTACAATTGTCGTCGGAGTGACATGAAGATAATCACAACGATGAGGGAACAAACAATTTATGAGCATCGTACTGACTGCTTAGAAAAGTGATTGGGTTTGGGAATTACATATCGCCATAAGAGATGATGGCCAACAGATGTGTTCATGGGATGGAAACCAAAACAGAAAATATGCCCAAGGCGACCACAGTAGAGAAGCGATGAGATCAGCGCCTTGCAGGACTGCGATGCACTATGGCATCACGGAAAAGTCTGGGATGACAATGGCAAGGGGGAGACCTTAATCCAGCAGTGGCCAGAACATGACTGATATTGATGATGGCACCATTACGCAACATGAGAGTTGTTTTATTTATTTAGTGGGAACATAACTACATGGACGATGGCACAATGATGACAATGACGTCGGTGTTTGTAAAGTGAGTCAACAACGCACGTCTCTGGCTGAGGACGCACGATGGCTCCACCAGCACTGCACCGGCTCGCTCGCCAAGGAGATTCCATCCTGAAATAGATTAAAAAACACCTGTCTCAACTTCAACAGTCAATAAACATACCTGTTTCAACCACAACACTTCAACACACGCGCCCGTCTGGACCAAAGACAAATACAGTATCCCAAATACAGCCAACACAGGCTGCGGGAGAAAGTGCTGTTAGTATGGCCAGCACTGCGCCCAGCCACCTTTGTCTCCTCAGTGATGATGATTATACATCATAGAAGGTTCTGCTTTAAGGTTAAGTCTATCTAGGGGAGGCCCTGAACCAGTTCAAATATTTACCACTGAAGTTAGCCTTGACCAGGAATGAAATTCAAGTCATTGGGATAATAGTACAGTGTGCTAACCGATGCCCCGATCTCACCCTATCATTTCAACACACACCCCTACATGACTATCAACACACACGCCTGTATGACATACAGCAGTCAATACACGCCTGCCTCACTCTCTACAGTTCAACACACCCCTACATCACCATCAACAGTCAACACACACGCCTGCCTCACTCTCCTGTAGGCACAGATCTGCCTCGCTCTTTCCATTCAACACACACCTGCCTCAATCACTACAGTCAACATACGCATCTGTATCACCTACAGCAGTTAAACAAGCCTGCCTCGTCCTAACAGTCAACACACCCCTGTATCACCTACAACAGTCAACACAAACGTCTGCTTCACTGTCAACTCAACACACACACCTCCCTCACTCCCATCAGTCAACACACACACACACACCTCCCTCACTCCCATCAGTCAACACACACGCATGTCT
>CM025626.2:5585255-5638095 GCA_014621495.2 Entosphenus tridentatus
CACACACCTCCCTCACTCCCATCAGTCAACACACACGCATGTCTCACATACAACACACAATCCTGCATCACCCTATCGAGTCAAAACACACCTAACTTTCTACTCAACAGTCAACAACACACACGCCTGACACACACTCAACACACACGCTTGTCTCGCCCACAACAAGGCAACAACACGCACGTCTGCCTCGGTATTAGAATCCGACACCCTCCAAGCCTGTCTAACTCTCAATAGTCAACATACACGGCTATCAAGAAATCGCGAAAGTCAAAAACACACGCGCAATGGAGGTTGTGTCGCAATCTTCCCCCTGTCTTTAGGCAATTTACACATTGCGACCAACACTACCGAGGGGAAACTGTACGATAACATCCGTTCGAACTGTTTTTTTTTTTACACAGGTTTATTTATCGAACTCTGGGTAAAATCAATCCGAACGTGACTTGATGCGGTTAAGCAGAGTCAAATGCTGTGGCTCGCAGCCGCAGTATGTCAATAACAACGGGACCGACAGACCCGTGTCACTCTCACATGGCCGCGAGCTCACAGGAGTGAGAATTTGCCTCTACCAAGGTGAGGTCAACTCCCAATAACCCTGGTGTCCAACCACAGTAATCTAATCGTCTATTCACGTTGGACCGTATTAATATAACATCACGTTCACCATACACCACGACACATCACCAGGTCATAAGTTAGAATGGAGAGAAAACCATCGTTCAGAATATTGACATTTTCCAAAAGCAGTGATGTTGATGCGTTGTTAAAAAAAATCATCACTATTACTTTTGTGGTTAACGCACTGCACTACAAACTTGAGAGACTTTCATTTAATTACTCTTTGTTTTTTTCGGTAAAGTCACGTAGGTATAAAATAAATCACGACGTTTCAGGCGCAACACAAGCGTCCATCATGAGGTGGGAAAGCTTTCGAAAGAACCAAAGAGTATGGATTCATGCAGTCACGAAAGCTTAAAATCACGTATAACCCTATAGATTTTGTTTTGGGGTAGATCGCGTTAATGTGTCGTTAAGTCCGCCACCACCCGACACAGCCAACTAGTAAGGTTTGTCACGTAAACAGAACGTGGCCAATTCGTCACTAGTACAGCAACACCGGTGTGTTGGAGAGCCAAGCCACAACATTACAATCTGAGTACGACGTTTCGCCAGTAATTACAGCAACCATCATCAGGCGACAGTCAGATTTGTGGAGAAATCCTGTTTCGTTCTTAAATAGAGGGCATAAATGTGATGTCGCTTGTGAGTACCTCAGGTGTAAAAGGCCATTTGGGAGGGGAAGACACTTATATTGAAGCGATCTAACTCCAAATAACATCGTATGGATATTATCGCGAAAGCCAACGTGTTACACCGACTAAAACTCCTCTTGGGCAATCCACTGCTGGATGAGTGCATCCCTCCACACGTCGTGGAGATTACTTCACCATACTTCACCACGTATGCGTCCTCCATGGGAAAAAAACACGGCCGTAAATAATAATCACGCAACGTTCACTTGGCCTGAAGACGAAACAATTCCATCGATGACCACAACAATTTCAAATAATAGGTCCCAAACGCCTTTTCAGCTCAAAGTATCGCAATCGTTTCTCTCAGCCCGTGTGGTTTTTTTTACAGCCGCTACCACCCGAAGCAAGCGATGGAAATTCCACGTTATTATGGCAGGACCCGAAGACAGCCTTCAAGTGTTGACAAACAAACCCAGAGAGAGGGAGGAGAGGGGGGAGCGGGCACTTTGGTAACTGTGCCACGCTTCGATAACGGCGCCTCCTCTGCTGTTGCGCTTATACCAAGGCACACACACACAGAGAGATGAGCGAGGGAGTCTGAGGAGAGACGCTTACAGCCTCAACCGGCGATGAGGCGGCCTAATCGCCCACCACCCCCGCTGTTGTTGTTGCTGCTGTTGTTGTTGTTGATGCCCTCCGCTGGCTCCATGAGCCCCCCTTGAACCCCAAGAATTGCACGACAAGCCGGCAGTAGCGCCCCCCGCGGTGCCCCGATTCGTCGCCGATCAGCCACCCGTTAAATCAAACGGCCCTTTGTTTTGTTCGGATAACTTTATCGATAGTTTTTTATTGTTAAAAATATAATTAATCCGGCGAACGGGCGATAAGTATTACTGTAGAATTTAAAGTAGCACAATCGATAGGAAAGATCTTTTCCAACATTTTTTTGTCTCAAAAGCCGAATCTGCACGCCGCGAGTGACGCTACGCATAAAGCGGCCCTCTCGGCCACCGCAATAGAAACACCGATTTAATTTAAACAATTTAAAATACCAGGGGAATTAAACATCGTCGTCTTCGTCGTCGTCTTATCCTCGAACTGTAACCTTTTTCGGAAAAAACATTTCCGTGAGGGGAAAAAAATAATCAACAACGTCAGCCTCACCTCGACACAAAGCCCAGCGCTTGTCAGCAAGGGGTTTGTTTACATCCACTTCTCGCGAGATCTTGCGCGCTCGCTTGCGTGGAACCACCTCGCCCCCTCCAAGTCTCGCGAGATGTTGTTGTTGTGGGGGGTGGGGGGGGATAGGGTGGGTGGGGGAGGGGAAGGAGGTGAGTGGGGGGGGGTGACGTAAGATACGGCGGTCTGATTGGTCGGCTGTGTCGGCCAATAGGAGTCGTGCCCTTTTGTTCACGGTTCCATGTTGTTGGGGCTATTTTTGAGATGCCACACATTTTAGGTGTGTGAATTAAATATGTAATTTCGTTACATTTGCACTCTGTAATTGGCATTTAAATGACCCACCATGAAAGTAATTGGTATTGTGTGTTAAAGTATATGTTTATTTTGTTTAACAAGTTGAGAAATGACCAGATAGACCAGGGTTAAATTTCGATTTAAAGCTTTCGTGACTGCAGGAATTCATCTTCTTGGTTTTTTCGGTAAAGTCACGTAGAAGGGAAGTAATAAAATAATAAAAATAATAAAACATAATAAAATAATTCTCACGACGTTTCGGCCACAACGCAAGCAGCCGTCTTCAGGTGAAACCAGGTCTGTCGAGGCGAGACGCTGTCGCCTTCCCTTCTACGTGACTTTACCGAAAAAACCAAGAAGATGAAGACCAGGGTTAGTCTCATTTGCGAATGTCCTGGGTCATCAAAATGACAAAAGTGAAAACGTGGGATAAAAATGCAACAATCAAGCGAATAGAACTCAGAGAACAAAAAAACAACTGCCTTATAATACTGCACACACATAAGTATGAAAGAAAACTTTATTGTCACGAAAGTTGGCTATTAATTACACAAAACACTGATTTTGTAATTTGTCCCTTCGTCACATTACTCCAGTAAGATTTGTAATTTTAATGACTCAAGTAAAATTAGTATTTTGCCAATCTGAAATGTTTTTGTAATGACATATACAGATAAAAAACCTCTCCAAGCCAGGCTAATTGAATGGAGAGCATTTTAAGTTATGGGGGCTGTCCAGCATACTGCAAATAAATAAAGAATTTATTATATATATTTTTTAGATGTAGTTAACATCCAACATTTTATTTACGCATAATAACGTAACAGCAATTGACTCAATATTTACAACTTAACACAACTCATTCAGTCACCATAACCGCAAAGCAGAGGTGGAGGGCTGAAGTTGACTGGGTTTCAATAATGTATGTTATTGTAAAATCATACACTACAGTTTTTAGAAATAATACTGGTAGAAACCCACTGGTCCCATCAGCCCACAGGGGATTATTGTGTCCGTCCGTCCGTCGTGCAGGGAGGGGCTGGGTGGGGCTGGGTGGGGAGGGGTGGGGCTGGGTGGGGAGGGGCAGGTCACCCCGTGGTGCCCTTATAAAACTCAACGTTTAACCTACTCACGCCGGCTTGTGCCCGCCCTCACAGTCGGCCATATTTGCGGAATACACCACGCCGCCGTTGACCCTGGCCATTGACCGAGCAACCCAACGTTCCTACCAGCTCCCTCCGCAGGAATGTGTTCTGTGGCTCGAGTTTCCTGCTTGGTTGCTGGCTGGGCTCCTTTTCACCCAAACAATAACTCTATAATCCATAAAAGGTTGTTGTTTTTGCGGTAGATCGCGCAAATATAAATGTGTCGTTAAACCCACCACCACCGTTTCGCCCGTTAGCTGCGAAACGTCGGACTCGACTTGTAAATATTGTTGGTTCACTCTCGAAAACACACTGGTGTGCAAAACTAGTAACGAATTGGCATATTCTATTAACGTGACAAACCTTACAAATTGACTGTGTAGGGTGGTGGCGGGTTTAACGACACATTTCTATGTACGCAATCTTACCCCAAAAAAACCTTCTATTGTGGATAATACAGTATTACTCTTTGGTTCTTTCGGTAAAGTGACGTAAAAAATAAATGAATCATAGAATACGACGTTTCGGTTGCAACACAAGCAGCAATCATCAGATAAGAATGAATGATAAAACACAGAAACAACATTCATCATTCATTCTTACCTGATGATGGCTGCTTGTGTTGCAACCGAAACGTCGTATTCTATTATTATTTTATTTTCCACGTGACTTTACCGAATGAATAAAGAGTAATTCCTGCAGTCACGAAAGCTTTGAATCTAGCTTAATACAGTATTGTTCGCGAAAGCCTACGTGTTAAATAACTCTGTTGTTAATGACTGCAGCTGGGTAACTGGCTAACACTGGCATAGAGTTGGTGAAATCTTGGCTTCATGTCATCTTCTAAAACACTCGATATACAACGTTTTGAAAAAGCCCTGTTTCCTCCCTTAACATTGTAAATCTTCCTTCAAAAAATACCCTCAAGAAGATTAGTGATTGATACAAACCACATTTGCAATTGTCATTTAAGAACTATGATCTTTACCCGTGTATTTATAGTTTACATTTTATTGTGGGACTGTCTGTTGTCTTGGTGTGGTCTGGGATTTTTTTTAGTTGTTTTCCTGCCTTTCCCAAACTCTCATTTAGAGTTGAAAAATCAGCAGGAATGTGTGTAATTGTGCCATTTGTACTTATATACTGTATTTGTATTTATACATTTCAAGTGACTTGCACTCCTATTGTTTTCAGTATTGTTGGTTGTAAATTGCTTACCTGCCCCTACTGGATATCTATGAAAAAGAGCTTCATAGCTCATCAGATCCGCCAGCATAAATGTTCTAATTCTGTATTGCTGAAAATATGGCCTTGAAAAATGCAGTGTGTCATCTCATTAGGTATATGTAATCTCCAGATGAGTAGATACTGATGGACTAACTGATTCTGAGCGTGTGTTCTCTTCCCAGATCTCAACACTGTATGATCTCATACCTCCATCTGTGTAACATCTGCATTTCTTATTTCGGATGTCACAGAAACCCTCATCAATGCCTTCATCGCAACTCGACTGCTGCTATTCTCCTCTATGGCTACCCCATATCACTCATCTCCAAAGTCCGAAATGTCACCCATAAATAAGACTGTACATTTTTACCAAAGTCTCTGATTGCTCCGCTGGCTCCCAATCCAATCCTGAATCAACCTTGAGATCACACCACCTCCATGCACTTGCCCCACTGAAGGCGGTCATCTAGCAGTGGATTAACAATCGCGTTTCCACCATACATCCTAATTACGGACAGCACATTATATATGCGATGTTTACTGCAAACTGGTCTGTTTTGATTCCTCAAATAGCTTTCATGGTCTGACTTAGTTGTTCCAAACAACTGCTTGCCAGGATATAAATAAATAGCTTTAAAGCACAGCACTTGTGGGTGTTACCTTTTGTTAAAATCAAAAGGTGGTTATCCTAAATTACAACAAAAAAACATTTGTTTCTGGCTTAGTTAGGCAATGCAATAAACGAATACTGTACAATTATATAACAGACTTGACCAGTGGTGACACTTTGAAAGCTGAAACAGGTGCAGAATTTGCTTGCTTATAAAACCGTGCTTCGTGGAAAGCACGTGTTGAAGGGAAACAAGTTCAGAAGGTGCATTCAAAATTAGAATATTTATTTATATCGGAGGAATCGAACGCGCTATAAATATGTCCAGTAGGGGTAGGTTGCAAAACGTTACAACAATAGAAAAACACGATAATTGAGGGGTCACGAGACATCTGTACCGCCTTGTACACTGCAGTCACAGCGATGGACAACATTTACATCAGAATCATTGGCTGGGAGACGACACGCGTGTTCTCCCCGTGGTCGCGTGGATTGTGTCTCCAAATCCTCCCCTACACATTTAGAAACATGCGTCTGCATTCTTTTTATTATAATGCTGCTGTAAATTTCCATGTAAGCCACTTCGTTGAGCTGCTTATCATTTAGGTAGCTTCTAAAAAAATTATAATAGCTCGGTGGGCTTTACCTGGTAAGATGAAAAAGCTTAGTTTTATTTGTATCTATTTTTAAAGTGATGTTTTTACCTTCCTTATACAGCGTGTTTTTAAAAAGATTGACCCAATTCCCAAGCAGTATATTTCACGATGGCAACATGTTACAATTACACAAAAAGTTACAAACAGTTTAATGAGTTATCAAGTTTTACTAACCCTTTTATAAATGCTCTATGTGCCCTCCACCTGCTGTACGGACAACATCAAGACGACAGTTTAATTCATCCCAAACGCCTCTCTTCTCACGTTTTCCTCTGAGGTGCGTGGTCACCCTCTTTTCTTTCGCTTACATAAACAGCAGCCTGCTTCCTCAAATTGTCGGTACCAACGACGAATGCTCTTTGACATTGGCGGATCAATGTCAAAACGCTGTTGAAACGCACGCTGCACCGCAATTACGGATTCAGTCTTGCTGAACTGCAGAACGCAACACGCCTTATGTTGCGGGGTCACCATCTAGCGAATGACTGAGGCTAGGGGCTGTTTGTGCGCTGGGAGAGGCATCTCGCGGTCATTTAAAACTCTATGCCCCGCCCTTTCAAGTGGTAAGAGTTTCATTCATGGGCGGTTCGTGGTTGCAGAGATATAGGGATTTCAAATCGGTTCCATCTTTTTGAAGCACCCTGTACTTTGTACTCCTATCGTGTTTTTGTATTGTTCATTGTTGTAACGTTCTGACCTGTCCTGGAGATCTGTGAAAAAGAGCTTTAGAGCTCATCGGATACTTCCAGAATATATTCCGAGTCGGACATTTGATTAATAAACATCTCGATAATGGTAATACAATAATTGAAATATGTTCTTGCAAGGTGTACACAGCTCAGACCCCGCTTGCTTGCCCATCGCCACGTAAATAACCTCTTGTTGTGACAGCTCTCTCGCTAGCTCAGCAGTTCCACTGCTGGATTATTTTTTCCGCCTGAGGACGACCGCTTGTGTTGCGATCGAAACGTCGTAATTTCTTCTTTTTTGTTTTATTTTATTTTTCTACCTACGTGCCTTTACCGAAAGAACCAAAGAGTAGGTATACACTTGTAAAAACATATACCTGATCTTGTGTTAGTTAAAACGTCACCATTGACAGTACAATTATTTGCTCGGTTCAGTGGTTAAACAAAATGTGTCATTTTTAAGTTTCGGCTAACGCCACCGATGGCACTTTAGCAAAAATATAATAAATCAGAACGTGAGCAAACTTCAAAGTGCACATAGCACTGGAGCTTAAAAGCACACGAGTCGTAATTTGTAACCTCGTTATTGCCGAGGGTGCTCAACATTCTTTTTTATTGCATGTACAGGGTAGATTATAAGGTGTACAAGTTCACCGTAAACACATTCACCACACTGCAGTGGCAGCATATTCTGTGCGCTTTGAATCGCAAACACGCAGTTTCCAAAACGTTCATTGTAGCCTCGTAAACACAACAAGAAATATTGACACGAGATGAATGTATAGACTTATAAAACTATTTTATTCTCTTTATTATAATTACAATCGTATCAACATTGACAATTCAACGGTCTATGATTTTTTTTCAAGTGTACAAGGTGTGATGTGAAAATGGATAAGATTGGCTGGAATTGTAATGCTGGACTGGGAAGAACCCGTGGGGGACTTGAATTGTTCTCTGTAATCAGCATCCGCACACCCAAATCTTACTGAGACTGATTAGATGCCAGTTCCACTTAAGGAATTTTATGAAAATTGCTACAAGTGTTCTTGAGAATTGGCCCAGGCACTGGGTAGACATGAGATGTTATGCTTCTTTCAGGACGGCTTAGAGCGATCCCCTCAACATAAATGACACTTGCTCAAAGTAGCATGAAGGAGTTGCATAGCTATATATCTCACACTTGCAATACGGTGAGCTTTGTTTAAACGAAGGCAACAAGTGATACTCAAATGTGGGTTTCGTCGGTTGTGCTATACAGCCCTCCGATACATTTTCTGGTTGTACCGTGTGTTGTTCAGCATGATGTCCAACATTTCGCTGCATGTGCTCGGAGCTTGTTGAGAAACTGAATGTTTTGTTGAGTTGCTGAAGAAGCTCCCTGGACGTAGACGTCAAGACATCATGTCTAACAACACGCAGTACAACCCAAAAACACATCGCAGAGCTATAAGGCAAGGTGGAAATAACTGTAAGCAACAACCGCCCCTCTTACTAATTTTAAAGGGGATCATTGATGTTCAGAGAAACCTATTGCCATGGGCTCAATGTTATATTTACTTTGACCGGCATGCACAATCGTTTTAACATTTTTAAGATAACATGTAAATACTGTAGCCGATAACCGTTGCAGAAGTCTCTGCTAAAAGATAAAGTTGTATATTAAGTTAATATAAATATGGAATGTTTGCATGTTGGTGCAAATAGTTTTAATTTCCGACCTGAGATTTTCATTATATTAATTACATTAATTACATTGCATAAGCTGCGATGCATATCGTGCAAGTGTGGATATAGCCAATGCTTTTATATTCAGCGATGCTCATTTATGGATTAAATTGTATATAAAGAGCAACACTAATATTGATGACGAATTGATAAATTAGTAAAGAAATAAAGTATCGATTCTGAATGAGAAACTTTAGCTCATAGGAGTGTTTGTTGCTGCATGGGTTAGCATTAGTTATGCAAGTACTACACACTGTAGATACTGCAGTAATTAACACTCATTTTATTTCAACATTGACTATGAGACTATCTTAACGGGGGAGGGTGAAAATAGCAATATTATATAATAAATAAAGTAGTAAATAAATAACTGCACTCTAAACACCGTTCCCCAAATTACAGTCCTTATGACCCACCATGATATAGATTTCCATGTTCTCTGCTCAACATACAAACTATATATTTACAATGCTACACACATCGGTGTTAAACACGTCTCCTCTCAGATTGCCAATTGAAATTAAGATAGATATCTTGTGTGTGTGTTTCAGGTGATCTCTGGAGCAAGCTTAATCTAAAACAGCAATTACCTATGTCATGCGAGGCGTGTTTAGCAATCATCATGCATGTGCTGAAGGTAACAACTCAATTTGTGTTTGAACAGAGATTGCTAAACATGGGAAGGTATACCGTGTTAAGTCGTGAGGCTTGGATTTAGAAAACCCTGCACTATAGAAATAAAGGACCGTGAAAATTATCCCTCAACCACTGGAACAGCAATCGTGTTACACATTAAAGTGCAAGTTATCGACTTCGGTAAGATCTGAATAGGCTGTTACAAAACAAGATCTAAAAAGTGTATTTCTAAGTTTGATCAACTAAGCCTATCACTCAAGCTTTGAACATAAATACATCAGAGAGAAGAAACATAACGTGCCACATTTTTACGTGAACAAAAACAAGACCACTTTAATTGTTCCCATTTCAGCTAATAGAAATGGTTGGATATATAAGGCTCGATATTGGACTAGGGTTTGTCATAGGGTTTAAGCTAGGACTACAGTTGCACCTTGTGCGAGGGTTTAAATTAAAGTTCATTGCTAAAGGCAGAGTTATCACCGGTGATGGGATCTCTTCTTGAACTTAATAATTATTGTAGTGCACTACCTTGCACTGGGGATCTCTTCTTGAAATAATCATTCTTGTAGTGTACTACCTTGCACTGAAACAACATCATTATCTTGTAAAGACCAGCAAGTGACATTCCAACTAAATTAAACAGACACAAAGACAAATAACAACTAAGTTATATTTCTTCATAAAATATGTATTTTCTGACCGTTGTGTCAAGGTCTTTCGAGACACATGGGGCATTGAGAGCTAAAACAATGTATTATTTAGTTAAGCAGAGTTCATTGGAAGTTGAGTTGGAGGCGCTCTCTCCCGAAGACAAAGGAGATGTGCAGCTCAGGGCTTCTTGGCCAGACGTGAAAAGGACGACGTCTCTGTAACACGAACACAACACAAGCAGGACATGTTATTATGTATGCATGTTTGCACTCTGTGTGAAAAGTATTCCATTCTCAGTGTTTATCAAAACCCCACAAACCAGTCCTGAACAGCAGGGTTCTGGGAACCAGTTTTCAGTGAACTGAATGCACACCCCCATTCCTCCCCCCACCCAATTTCAAAGACCATTTTTCGTCAATGTCAATTAACCTTCGCATACATCATGTCCAGTGCGGTGGACTGCTACGATTTGTTGGCATTTCACCAAAGGTGATCACACCTCATAACTTTTTGGTGTGCGCAGTCCTTTTCCTGAGGACGTCAACTGCTCAGTGTGGCCACCTAGTGGTGGAACATGTGACTACTACGGCATAAACGGTGTAAAGCCGAGCTTGACATTCAAGGTGACGGCTGGTGGACACTCCGTGGTCAAAATAACAGATATGATCAGAATTTTGTGAGGAAATCTTATGAAAAATGATCAACTTATTTGGGGGGGGGGGGGGGGGGGGGGGGGAAAGGGGTCCTTTAAAATCACAGTAAAATTGATCATTTTTGTTTTTAAGAATTCATGCTCCAGAGAGTGAAACGAATACAACCCCCCCTCCCCCCCAAAAAAAAGTTCTTATAGATACTTAGCCAAGCTACGAATATTTTTTTTTTATTAATAATGCTCTATTCATACAGAAAAGCCTGGTAGAGTCTTAAGACGTTTTAAGGAAGGTCCTGTGCATTGCCAATGAAATTCCTAAGTGAAATGTGAAAGGAAACCAGAGTATGCGGAGAAAGCTATACAAGAGAATAACAACACACAAAGTTGCATGCAAACACATTCATCTCATGCCACTTCAGAACAACACCACCTGCTTGATGTCTCCAAGAAGTGTCAACCATGCGATTTGGACATCGGCTGACGTTATGGTTTGTCTTCCCCCCCCCAACCCCCAATTACTCCAGAAGATTGCGAGTAGATAAAAGGTAAAGTTGCAGCCCTGCATTTGCTTGCTCATGCCACTGCTGGCGGAAGGGCCTCCACTAGATGGAGCTCGAGAGAACCAATCTATATGGTGTTAAATTTCGATTTGGCCTACTCTTTCACACTGGCCAGACATCTCAGAAGGATGTTGGTGTATCCACGCTTTACCCCACAGCTGATCGACTAACTGTGGTTTTTGCCCATTTATACTGCGGGGTGGACATAAGTGGAGGGAATTAAGACGAGTGCCCATTGCTTCAATTGCTGTGCAGGGGACATCCACCGGGGTTTAAAGCACGAACCTCCGCAACAAGCGGTGAACACGCTACGACTTGTTACCTGTGTAGTAGGGCCCCAGGCGCAGCTGGATGGACTCCAGCTTGTTGATGAAGTCGTGCAGGAAGGAGTCGGGGTTCCTGTGCTCGTCAGCGCAAGGAGCACTGTGGGAGGACCACGGTGAGCTAGAATACAGCGGAGGAGGGAGGGGGGGGTGTTCAATCATGAATGTATGATAACTTTACAGAGAACTCAAGCCGTTGCCTTTGTTATGTTGTAAATTTTGGAACTTTTGCCAGGTATGAATTTCTGTTTTGAATTCATGAGGTGGAGCTTTGTTTTATGTAAGCTGAAGCGAGGCAACTATACATCGAATTTTTGAAACGACAGCAAAATTGTACCAGCATACAAATCTGGGCTGAGATATGCTCAGTGGTGAACACAATTTTTGTTGGGGGGGAAGAACGGTTAGATGCCCTTTATCAAGGAAAGCCTCACTGAGTTTTATTTCAAGAGGGTCCTGCACTGGGATATTTGGCCAATTCTATGACATGAGTGTTTGGCATGTCAGAGAAAATCGGAATGTCCAGAGAAACCCATGATTATGAGAAATTAACATGGCACTGCACTGCTTTTTTCTGGTGAAGACCACGAGGCCGGCCCAGGACACGCTGGCGGGACTATGTCGCTTGGCTGGCCTGGGAATGCCTGGGAATTCCCCAGGACAGCTAGAGTCTGTCGCCAGGGAAAGGGAGGTCTGGACCGCCACTACTCAACGTGCTGTCGCCACGAACATCACCAGGACAAGCGGAATGAGAAACGAACGAACCTCCCAGCCCAACCCTATAACACCTGGGATTTCCTTTCTGTCTCCCATCCAAGTACGAACCAGGCTCATCATCCCGCTTCGCTTCTATGATCTCAAAATATTGGGTGCATAGGTTCTCCTTTTTTCTGGCAACAAAACAGGTGTTAAGATGTTAAAACACCAAACTGAAACCTTTTACAAGGAATCATGTCTGCATTAACCACTAAAAGTGTGGTTAGAGACAGCATATCTCTGGTGTGGACCAATTAGTTTCAAAGGCAATGCATATATTAGTGTGTTTTTTGTTTGCATTCTGACAAGTATTGTGATTAATGCAGACATGATTCCTTGTAAAAGGTTTCTGTTTGGTGTTTTAACATCTTAACACCTGTTTTGTTGCCAAAAAAAAAGTGGAAAACCTATTTTCATATGTTGGTACTGGCAAAGGAGGTCCCATGATAGTTTTGGTGCATTTAGAGTAATTTGATCGTAGGTATACATTTTATTAGGGGCAGTGCCTAGGATTAAAAAAAAAAATTCAGGGGAACACCAACCAGGTGCCAAAAAAGTAAGTAAATTTTATCAGATGCATGTATGTATGTTGAACTTCTTTCGCACCATATGTAGCCAACCGCGCTAATCGGAGGTGCTGAAACCTTGCATTTTCTTGGACACATCTCAATCTGTTTCACACTGGATGCTTGAACATTCTGCAATATCAACACTGATCTTCCACACTAAACTACAATATACACAGCAAGGTCCTGAAATATCTACCACACCCTGTTATAAGCTTCACCATCTATGCCTATATTCAAGGGTGAGTGTACGTAGCAAAGTCAGTTTATCTTTCAGGAAAATTCAAGGGTTAAGGATGATTTTCTTTAGGGGATAGAGGCAGGGCGAAGGTCAGCACTGGGCCATTACCGACTATAATCACCCAGAAATGTCTGTCCGTCCTGCGCGTGACGTCACTCCAAAAGGCCCACCTCCCCGCGTGACGTCACTCCACATGAGGCCTACTCCCCCTCATTAATATTCATGAGTGGGTGGATTTTTACACTAACGCAGAGGAAGGTCTAGCTGAATTAAATAATTGATTACGCAAAGTCGATTAAAATATGACGTTTCTTTACAGATAGTGACGCAAAAAAAAATCTACGCAGCACAATGCTACATCCGTGCATGACGTCACTGCAACAGAGGCCCCCCCCCTTCATTAATATTCATGCCCACGTGGAAATTTACACGAACGCACAAGAAGGTCGTTCACTCCACTTGCCGCACCCCTGCGGGTGACGTCACTCCACATGCCGCACCCCTCCACAATAACCATGAGGGGGTGACGTCACTCCACATGGGGCAACCCCCCGCCCTCATTAATAATCACGAGCTGAACAACTTTTCTATTGATTATTTCAGACTTACTGCAATATACACCCGTCCTTGGACGGGCAAAAAAGCTAGCGGTATAAAAGCTCACCAGTTCCAAAAGTGTTCACGTTCTACTTCATCCAGACTATGACCACGGTAATGTCGGCCTGCAGCAAAACACAGACACGGGTTACGACTGGTTCAACATTTTCACAATGGCAGGTGCGTCAACCATTACAATTCACACCACTGTTGGAATACATAAATAACAATGACCTCACTTGGGCACAAATTAACCTGGAAACCCAATTTTAAAAGTACAATTATAATTTACAGGCATATGAAGCTGAACACATCTCAAAATTCTGTACAAGAAGAAGGCAATGCATTAGGACTGCAATTGGGAAAAGGAAATCAGAGGGAGGATGCTCATTTGTACTTCTTTAGAAAACTGTAAACACAATCAACATCTTTATTTATCCTGGAGAAATCAGATGAGCTGTGAAACTCTTTTTCACAGATGTGCAGTTGGGGCAGATCATAAAGCTACAACAAACAATACAGAGACAAACGATAGGACTGCTAAGTATAGGGAAAGGTAAGTAAATCGCTATACTATTGTTATTTTGCCAGGTAAAGCCCAGTGAGCATCAGTTCTCTTTCAGAAGTGACCTGGCCACAAATGAGTAAATTATCATGTGGAAATTTATAGCAGCCAGATAATGGTAATTGGCGTTATAGGTAGGTGCGATATTGAAAATAAAAAAAATTAAAAGAGCTTCTTTAGCTCAATAGGCGTTACACGCTTCACGTAAAAGAACAGGTTAACCTCTCCCTGCAGACCCAGAAGATCGGCCACCCATGCATTCTACTTGAGCATTGCAATTATATGACCACTTACACCTGCTGACATTGGTATGGATCTTGTACCATCATGGTTGGGGGAAAATGTGCACGTTTGAAGGTCAGCCTTAATAGCTTTTGGTTTGTTTACAGTGTTGCCATAAGCATGCCGGTGCTCGTAATGTTACCTGGTGTACTGAACGCCGTCACGGGCATGTCAACCTTCCAGCCATGTGCTGTACAGCCTCTTTGCCGCTGCTGCTGCTGCTTCTGCAGAAGCATCCTCAATCTGCAACAGGGGAAATGACTCAAGTACATCAATGAACGGAGGGCAAAAAAAATATTGTGGTGTTAATTTATAGAGCATAGCGCCTGTCTTTAAATTAACTTGCCCAAGGTGAAGTCCACTGCACAATTTTTATCCATCTCATCTGATCCCACTCTCTTCTCCCCACATCACACAACACCACACTCTAAACTAGGGTTCTTGAGCCACAACTACAGAAGAACAGTTTCATTGGTTTCCCCTTACATTCCGCAAACATCTCTTTCTTAGCTGACACCATCACTTTCTGCAATTTAACGTAATACGTAATATCCCAGGATTACAACAGATTTAAGAAATTATTCTCTCTTCAATGTACCGCTGTTTTCCTCTGGTCGCTTGATCTGTCCATACGCCTGTTCTTGTTAAACATTCTCCAATATCCGCCTTCTTTTCCAAAGGATTCCATCAAAGGAATCCTCTTTCTAATCACCTCTTCCAGAAAGCTGCTCCCTCTCACTACCACCGACCCAATCCAGATTGTTTTATTCCTCTCGCTAATTTATTGAACGAGTTCACATTCTCCTCCCAGCTGACGCAGGACCTCTTCGTCAGCTTAAAGAGCGACAAAACTGAAATAACTCCCTCAGTCTGTCTTTCGTATACAACCCTTGTTGCTGCAGCTATACTCACCGTTTTGTTCAATGTCTTATTTATTACATCAATCCAAATCGTCGTTCCTCCCTTTGCTTCTCATTCTTTACACAGATAACCAACAGACCCTCCCCCTCCCCTGCTGTGAGTACAAGACAAAGATCCCCCGTTTTGCCTTTAACATACTGTTCGGGTAAGTGCTGTTAGCGAGTAGCACCTATAAAAGGCCGGCACGGCACACGAGAGGGTAGGTGGCCAGCACCACGCCCAACCACCTTTGTCTCCCCAATGGCGATGTTTACACCGCACGAGGTACTCATTTGAGGCTAAATCGACCTAGGGGAGGCCCAGGACCGGTTCGGATAATCGTCACCGGTGTTGGCTGTGAGCGGGAATCGAACTCGGCTCGCCCAGTTCGTAGAACAGCCGTGCTAACCGCTACACCGCCACTCCCCACAATACAATACCACAGCCGCGGGTGCAATACACAAGCTTCACCTGCAGGTGGCGGCGACAGCCCGGGCCACGACGCGGAAGCGTCGTCGCGTGGCTGCGTTGGCGACCGTTTCCCGCGCGATGAGCAGCAGCTCCACGCGAGGGCGAGCCAGCAGAGCGAGCGCCGGCTGCTCCGTGCCGGCGAAGGAGCCGAGCACGAGCAGCAGGTAGCGCTTCTGGTGAAGCAGGGCACGGCGCTGGCTCTCGGCTCTCGTGAACCGCCGGTGCAGCGACTGGAACTGTGGTTGGTGCAGTTGACAAGAGGTGGGGGGGGGAGGAATTTACAATATGCTGTTAACAGTCACTAATTTAAAATTATGAATTCGAATGGTTTGGAAATAAAAATCTATAATAAGGTCAAGGTGCAGTCCTGCAGATGCTTGCTCATGCCAGCCCCCTGGCAGGAGGGCCTCCGCTACAGGGAGCTCTAGGGAGCCGCTGCATAAGGTATTTTGGCCTAAATAATCATTGCTGGCCAGATGTCGTAAAAGTGGTGGGAATCGGCACACTTTAATCTACCTAGAGTAAGTCCACCGTGGAGATGGAGCAACAAGATCAGCTTGTGTGTAGGTGCGAGACCACAGTGGCATCGTGTGACCATGAGGAATGGTGATGACCTGGGGAGACCGTCAACTAGCAGTGGACCGATCATGGCTGACGATGCTGTTGACGAGCCGAATGTTGCCATTGTAATAAAACGCGCAAAATATTCAATAAACCCTCTCGTCGTGTAAGAGAGAATTTGCACTCGCCTTTCCGATGGGCACGCAGAGCATCGCTCGCTCTGTGGCCGGGCTGCCGCGGCTGGCCCTGCGTGGCGGCGGCGCCAGCTGGCGGTCACTCCTCCAGGTGGGCGCCGGCTCGGGGCCGCCCGTGAACCGCGGGGGCGGCGTCTGCGCGCGCTGCTGCAGCAAGCGGGTCAGGTCCAGCACGACGGCGTTCAGCGCCTCCTTCTCCTCGGAGAGCACCGTCATGCGGCCGTACAGCTCGCTCAGTTGCCGCGCCACGCGGCCCAACGGGTCCCCGCTCGCCAGTCGCGAATCCTGATCGCCGCGCCGGGGACGAACAATGACGACACGACGACCACGGTTTCAAATTACGATGTCGTCTCAATGCAATCGTTTGTCAAGATAATCTGCCCAAGTGCGACTTACGCTAACAGGTCTAACTGCAATCATATCTCAAGACGCTTTACAAAAAAACTTAATTACAATGTATGTAGTTTGCATTGCAATAAACTTCTCAGGTCACATGAATGAACTTCTGATGCAATGCTGACAGCGCTCTGTTATGGGGCTCCTCAATTGGTAATTCGGAGAGAGGCCTACTAAGTTAGGTGTGGTGGTACCCACACATCTACAGCAGTGCTTCAGGGGCAAGGGTTGGTCAATTGCAACAATTGTTTTTATCTTAAACCCCTGCAGATCTTGTGAGTGTTATGCCTTCGTATGTGCGAGTCTTCTCTGCGCATTCCTGCGCTCTCCCCAAAAAAAACATTACTTAAAAATGAACTGCAAAAACAGTACCGCCTGAAAATGTATTGCGACTCAATAATGCTTTCCCGGATAGATAGATAAATAAGAATGTCATATTATATTACTAAGAACAAATAACATTTATAAAGCACTTTTCTGCAAGGCACTCAAGGCGCTGGTTAAGCATGGTCTAGGCTTGAGCATGCGTACCTCCTGGGTTCCCTCCAGCCCGTAGGCCCCAGCGAAGTTTCAATGCCTGCTTGCTCCATAGCTATGCCACTGGTCATCAGCAAATCTGAGACGTTATCAGTACATGCCAAATATTCATTAACACTCCATAAACGACTTCCGAGGATTTTCCCACAAATCGGGATGAGACGGCAAAAGTCACTCGGTGTGGAGAGGGAACGAAGGGGGGGCGGCCGTTACCCATGTCAGATCGGCCTCCGAGTGGGCGATCTCAGCGTCGAGCTCCTTCAAACGTCGCAAGAGCTGCGCCAGCTCCTCATCCCGAGTCAAGTCAACCACAGAGATAACCCTGGGGCACGGCAAGAACACAGAGGGCAGAGTTACATGGTATTGTGTGAATGTGGCCGATGACAAATCGCCCAGAATGCACCTCATCCGGCACCGCCGATTAGCACGGTTGGCTACGTACGGCTCGAAAGAAATTCAACATACATCTCGTCATATCTCGGAATCGAAGCTGGGTTTAACCTGGATCGTGATTTGATGGGCGACAAAAACATGCACAAATAGGTTGCTGAAGGCAGATGTTGAGCGCTGATGGGCAGCAGAAGGAAGTGCAGCAAAATCCATTATTGTGATAGAACATTTTTGCACCCTCATCTGCGATCCACCCCTTCCAACTCATCGAACAGCATGGTGAGGTAAGGTCAAATAACCCCCCATACTGCACGAGTCTTAATTGGCAAAGAGGGCTGTACACGTGTGAATGAAAAAGCATTGATATAGATACCAAAGGCTCTTGTTAATTATTTATAATTGCCAAAATTTATCTCCTTGCCAAAGTAGGATCGAAAGAAACCTCCTTTGCCAGAATATGGGCCATTGAACCCCAGAAAGTAATTAGCAGTTGTGCAACTGACAATTGAAACCAGTGTGTAATCTTCAAACCTAAGGCAGCATCAATGGAACATTTGACATTGGAAGATAAATAAGCCAAAGCCTCGTTTGCAATTGGAGATAATTATTAACAATAAAAGCAAATATTTTGACACAGCCGACCATTAGAAACCATGGATTGGATTCAAATGGGCAACCCCAATGCTCTGAGTTTAAATGGTGACCACTACGCATGTTAGCTGGTTTGCGAGAGAAGCAGCAAAACGGCTCAACATACCTGATGCTGATCTGGGCCAGCAGGTCTCTTGTGGTCGTTGACACCAGCTGCAGTCGTCTGCATGCACACTGCAGCAGACCGTGGCGTCTCGAGAGATCAGTGCTGTCGGAGGAGAGGCCAGCTGTGCGACTGCTGCTGCCACCGTCACATGCGACCAAGCCAGAGCCCTCGCTAGGCACGGCTATGTCCCTGTTCCCATTGGTCATCTCCGTGTCAGCCGTCCCCTCTTCCGTCTGGGAGCCACTCAGGAGGGAAAGTTTCTCTGCAGCCTAAGAGAGAGACAGAGGGAGAGAATTTGTTCGTTACTTAAATATTCCTGACGGCCCTTTGTGAATCCACTGCTGTGTCGGTCATGGGAGCTGTTTGATCATACTTCACCACACTGGTCAGCGCATGGTGGTGAATGGGGGGCCTACGACCTGTTCAGATAATACTCATCACTAATCTTCGGTAATTTTAGCAGTGGCCAGGGAATAAACTCAGGTCGTCGGGTTCTTAGTGCAGGACGCTAACCATGGCACCACCGTAGCTAGTTTATATAGTATTCCAATACTATCCTCTTTGGTTCTTTCGGTAAAGTCACGTAGGTATAAAATAAAAGAAATCACGACGTTTCGGGCGCAACACAAGCGTCCGCCATCAGGTGTGTTGCGCCCGAAACGTCGTGATTTATTTTATTTTCAACCTACGTGACTTTACCGAACGAACCAAAGAGTATAGATTCCTGCAGTCACGAAAGCTTCAAATCAAGATTATTCCAATACTGTTCGTACTAAGTATGGAATCATTGAGGACACCCTCTGCCCCTAGTTATTTAATAAACTGTTATGATTTAGCGTCATGATTTTGTTGCCTCATATTTCCAATCTCATTTGTTAAATATTGATGTTATATATCTATACATAATATTGGTCTCGAAAGCCTATGTGTTAAACACTGATTATTCTATTAGGCTCAATGTAATATTAATACAACTCTCTCTATATAATGCGCATCCATTTAAAGTAAATTATTTTTACACTTGCAATACATCACATTGTAAGCATTATTCATTTAAATCGATTGATGTTTTGTTATCCCTAAAATGTATTTATGTACCGTTTTTATTCAGATAAATCTGTAACCAAACTATGATACAAGTTTTCGTGATTACATTTATATTCTTTAACATTCAGGTTTCATTCAGATATTATAATTATTATTTGTAAGCAGACATCTTACCAGAAAAAAAAACAAATATCCATGCCATTGACAAGCAATACCTTACATATTACCTTTCGCACATCTCTTCCAGTTCATCACAGTGGATTTTGGACACACAAGACAAATATTCCCCGTATGGCCTTAACAGGCTGTTGGGGCAAGAGCTGTTAAGCGAGTACCTATGAAGGCCGGCACGGTAAACGAGGGGGTGGTTGGCCAACACCACGCCCGACCGCCTTTGACTCCCGAGTGGCGATGTTTACACACCACATGAGGTACTTATTTGAGGATGAGTCAACCTAGGGGGGGTCCAGGACCGGTTCAGACAATTATAATCGATTACAATCGTCACTGGTGTTGGCAATGAGCGGGAATCAAACTCAGGTCGCTGGGTTCAAAGCACAGCGCGCTAAACGCTAAACTACCACTCCCTTTGGACACACACACAAACAGACACACAGACGCAATGTCATATAGATAACCCTGAACATATCCCATAGGTATGTCTCACCTTGACACAAGTGCTTGCTTGCATCTCTGTCCCAACTCCAGAAGCAGAACCTTCAATCACAGGCAGGCTCGGCCCATCTGGCTCTTCCCGCAGAGTCTCCACGTGCTTCGATTGATCTCCACAGTCCGTGCTACCTGGCGTGGCTCCTTCCACCAGCTCGCCGGGGGACCCCGTCCTCTGCTCGACGTCCAAATCTCCTCGGCCCGTAGAGCGGTCGCCCCGCGAGGGGACACTCCCGGCCACGTCCGCGTCGCCGCCGATAGCCGGGCGCGACCGCTCCTGCTGCAGAACCTGCAGCCGCTGCCGAAGGTGCTGACAGGCCTCTCTCTCCATCCTCAGACCCTCCACGAGGCCGTCCCTCTCCGCTTCAAGCTGCGTGCACGTTCCGCATGGCAGTGCCATCGGTGGCGTGGCTCGTGCCGCCCTGCTCGAAGGCTTCGTCTGGGAGGCGGGCTCCCTCTTAACGTTCGCGGACCTGCCCGCGGGCTTTTGTTTGTTCATTGTCTCTTTTCTGGAAAGCTTCCTCGTCTCCCCAGGGATAGTTCCCTGGGAGGGCGAGCTGCCACGACAAGGTCCAGATTTCTGCCAGCCTCTTGCCAGATCCTTTTGCGGGGGTACAGATTCCAAGTGCAGATGATGCCCTTGGATGGGATGTTCAGAATCTGCAACACTTAGGGTAGCCTTTGTGCACACAGTATCACCTGTGGTGTCTGTGTCAGGCTCGGGCATCGGTCCCTCAAGAGCAGCCAAAAGCAACTGCTGAGATGGCAGATTTTTGGACATTGTCGCAGCGGCTTTGTCCTTAGCGACCTTGGATAACTGCGTTTGTTGCCTTCCGTCAGAGTCCGCATGTGAAGGTTCAGCTGCATCCTGTTGTAGCGCATGCAACAGAAGCACACGAATATTAATATAGTTCATACCAATGCATACAAGAGTAAAGGAGCTTATATGAACAGAACAAATAATGATGGGGAAGACCGCAAATGAGATGTAGAGATAGGATTAATGAAGACCCGGAGAGAAGGGGAATCACGGTGGCCGATGCAAATGACTGTGGCAGTACTGAATGTTCTGTAACGTTCCACCACATTGTGACTGCAGCTTTCGGGTAAGGGAATATAAACGTAGCTCATAGACAGAGCTTCCAGACTCACCAGTTTACGTTTAACAATGCACCAATCAATAAACGTAAAATACATCTTTTCTCAATATTTACAATAATAAGACTACATGCATGTACAAATAACACAAAGATACATGGGAATGGGAGATCCCACACGTACCTCCTCGCTGTGCGATCCGCTCTCTCCCGCCAGCTCCACTGCTCCTTGCGGTGTGGACATGCAAACTCTCAAGGCCTCCAGCTCCTCTTCCTTCATCGCCAGGGCCAGCCTGTTTCACACAAACAAATGGACAATTCAAAAGGTGGCGTGACGTATCAGTTATGATAAACAAAGAACTGGGATGGCACCAGTTGATTGGTTCGCCAGTATCGTGCTGCATCACAGACAGGCATACAGTGAACATCCAAGTTCTAGGAAAATCACATTAGGCTTAAGCCCCCTGCTTGAACAAGGCTTAATTCCCACTCACAATACCATCTAAGAACCCTGCTGATAACCAGAGCCACCTGTCAAACAATTGGCTCCTCTGTTGGCTATCTGCACCATCTGTTCAACCCAACGGAATATTTCACAGACTGATGTTCCTTCCCTGCCTAAAGGCCTTCCACCATGCTTGTTTTTGCCACTCTTTTTCGTAATGTTTCCCCAATTTAATCCCAATTGTGCTATCGGCATCATGTCATGAGACAGTACCCGTTCGATTCTCACACAGCAGTAGATCCTTTAATGTTTGGGAGCGATGCTCAAGATTATTTCAAACGACGTGTGGTCCAAGCAGTAGGAGGCAGCACTTTTCCCACTTGCCCTGCATGAGAGTGTTGTGCTTCAACATGAATTGGGGCGTTGCTGTGACGAGATGTTAACTACCTGACTAGGTATGCCGAAGGTCGTGGGTTCAATCCCGACCATGATGCTTGTATATTTGGAGTTAGCATGTTCTGCCTGTGGTCGCGCAGATTGTTCTCCGGGTCCTCTGGTTTTTTCCCTCCACATTTAGAATTAACATGCCTTTAGAGTATTTGCCAACTAAGAATTTACACATAAGCCACTTCTTTGAGCTATCATTTGTGGCCAGGTCACTTCTGAAAAAGAGCCATAGAGCTCAGTGGGCCTTACCTGGAAAAATAAAAAAAATTAGGTGACTTTCAACCCAACATTTAGCCAAATTAAAGTGCAGAACCAAATTTAACGTGACGTTTTTTTGGTGCTGTCATTGGTGACCGGCCTGAGACCATTAACTCCCTACACTTGAGAACCCAGCTGCCTGGATTTGAATTCAGGTCCTCAGCGGTGTCAGTTCTGCACTCAAGCCTTTGAGCCATCCAACCACCACCTTCCAGTACCAGTTGTTCACCCCGACCCGTTTCAAAATATCTGCAAGTTGCATGGTGGGTCCCGTTCACTGCCGAATTTCGGAATGTTCAAGAGGTTCAGCGTCAATTTAATTGAGGAAGAGCACTGTTGTTTTTCAAGATTTGGTACTCACTGCAGAGAACTGTCGCGACACGGCCACACTCTTATGAAGAGCTGGCGCCATGCATTTCAGATCAGCCCCAGCCCTCGGCTCGTGCCGAGCTCAAGCCTCTCCCCACTACCCAAACTCATTCATTGTACGCTCTTGAGGCCATGCTCTTACCGGAGTGCGTGCACCTCCTCCAGGGAAGCCCTCTGGGCATCCACTGCAACCTGCAGTGCTGCTTGGCTGCTGGGCATGTCCCATCGCTTCGCATCGTCTTTGTCCATCTGGGCGCCGCACTGCCATTCCAACACGGGGGACACAGAGGCACACGTGACGGTTGCTAACGAAATTGCAGTGTTCTCGCTCTTGAGTAAGTTTAACAACTCACGGACACTGACGATGTTAACTTTTAATGAGATATGCAAGGATGGACTGATTTATAATAATTGCGCTTATGACACAGGCATGGAATCATGCGTGTGAGAATCAATCATGAACGACTTGGACGTTGTAACGGGTTTGCATGACCAGTGCGACCACGAGGAGCCACGAAAAATTCACCCATTTTGTTGAAAATTTTTCTTTAATTGATCTGCGACCCCCTGAATCGTGCCCAGTTACCAAACTGTGAGGGGGGGGGGGCAGAAGGAATCATTACATACGAAATATTACGAGGATTTGGCAAGCTATTTTCAGGTTTACACTGTCAGGTTGAAATACCTTTATAGGTCACCAGCTTGCCCCTCCATTATTTGCGACATCCATCACGGTGCAGCCGAATGCTACCACCACAGGGCACAGTGGAAATCATAGAAAGTGTCGACTTAAGTTTTGGAAGCTTATCGATCGTTTGCATGAAATGGGAAAATTAGGGTAAAATATGTTGAAAAAACTAATAAAAAATGTATCCTGCACATTTATCCAAAAAAAAGTATGGACAGTATTTGTAGTGCTGACATTACACAAAACATGCTTTTTCAACTTAAGGCTTCTGCGGATTTCGATGACTATGGAAATAAGTCACAGCCAGAAGCAATATGCAGACATACCAACATTAACACAATTCTTACCTTTGAGGTCACCTCTGCCCTAAAAAAACAATGTCACTGACGTCACCCGCCACGCATGACCCTGCTAGTTCACGAGCTTCGCTTATGGTGCTGGGTTCGGGTACCCGGGTGACCATGTGATGAAAACTTGCCAAACAAAACCACCGCCTATCAGAATGTGCTTTGCTGGCATTATTTACATAAGGAGCAGGTTTTGGATATGGGAGGTGCTGGTCGGTTTAAAGGTCTATAGCAAGGTTGGGTAACATTTTTCTTTCGGAGGGTCAAATTATGACTTTCAAATACCTATGGTGGCCCACACAATAAACACGCACCTCGGCCTTTGCAGTGACAGAACTGACCGAGGGCGCTAAAATTCGAGATGGTATTGGCAGGTCAAAAATATTTCCCTCCAATACCCTACTGGTGTAGCTACGATGCTTTCAGTCACAGACCGATGTCATCTGCGGACTGTTTTGAACTGCTAGGCTTCATGTGGTTATGGGCCGTATAAATAAAAGTTACGAAACGCATTCGGCCCACGACTCACAGGATTCCCTGTCACTAGTCGATAACCAAATGGACTACACCTGGATATGAGCAATCATTCAAGGAACACGGGCAAGAAGATTTTATCTAGAAACTTACCTGTTGGCTGCTTTTGGCCAACTTCACACATGAAATCTGAAAGTGGCTTTTTCAAAGTGGGGTGTCCTGAAAAAACAATCACTTTGGAGTTGGGAAACTGAATTTGGAGAGGTTAATGGAAAGAGGACCTTTTTTACAGGGTAGTGTCTTGATGCAGTCCTATATGATAACTGTGCATTTCTATACTCACTGGCAATAATGAAATTCCATGTCAAATACAATTATTAAACTTCATTTGTAAACATGAGAGACGCAACGGGTGCGTACCCCACACCGCCTTGAATTGATTTTTTTCAAATCTATATATTTGTTTGTTTTTATACTGCGAATAGCCTCTAGTGGCTGGAAGGATGTGGGAAAGAGAAACGTTTAGCCTTACACGTACGATTCGACGCACGTATTGCGAGCCCAAAAATCTATATTTTTCGCTGAATGAACTCACTGTTACACCCATAATAAGGATGCAAATAAAAGCCACGTGTTCACGTACCGAGCCTCATGGGTCATTACACGCAGAGAACAGATTTATCGATGCAATCGAGTTTTAACGTTGACAATTAGCAAGAAATAGTGTAGGCTACAGACAGGGCAGACATGTCTTGCATGCTCATGCGCCTGGGAGGTATAGTGGCGCTGAAAATAAGACCTGTAATTTTGTTTATTTGCTTTGTTCCGGCCCCAGCTTCCGTTCCAGGTCTTGGCGGCAACTGCATGTGGTAGACCTGGAGATTGTGCTGAAAACTCGATTTTGCTTTCCAAAAACGCAGCTTCAATCTGTCGTTTATCGTTAAGTTACTGGCTCGTGCTTATTTATTCAATCGTGTTAAATGCACAGCATATGTGAAGATTAACACAAATACATACCCTTGTGTGTAATGAATACTAAATTAGTTTAGGCTGCTATGGTGGATTGTGTGTTACATGACAACCAACTGCTATCCTCCCACTTAAGTGTCCACAAATTATTTGGGAATTAAAGAGTTTATAATTTCAGAGGTCATCCGTAAAATATTAGTTTTCATGATGTACATTACACCATTTATAACATAACGTGTTGACGAATTAAGACTGCCAAGAAGTTTAATATCAAACTTCATCATTCTGGACACGTAATTTGCATGGATATACAACGCGATTTTATAAAGAAAGTAAGAAGAAAGTTTAGGCGACAGTGCAAGTGGTTAAAACGCTTCATAAGGGAATTTAAGAATGCAATGCACACACGCAAAAACTTGAGACAGCAAATCAGCGTGCACTAGGAGTTGACAGGCGTTAATTCGGACCAAGTTGGCAAAAAGGATGCGCTTGAAAGGCCGCATAGAAGCCAAGCCAATGATGACAAAGATGTGCGACCGTTTGCGTTTCAACATGTATTGTCACAGTCAAAGAAAATGCGTTAATATGTTTGCAGTGCACGTGAACACTTTCCGATCAGTTAGTCGGGCACAGCACAGACAAAATGTTTATGGCAAGTAAAACTAGATGCATCCGTACTCTTTGGATCTTTCGGTAAAGTCACGTAGGTATAAAATAAAAGAAATCATGACGTTTCGGGCGCAACACAAGCGTACGTCATCAGGTGGGAAAGCTTGGTCTGCTGTTGATGCAGACTATTTGTGGTCGATGCATCCCATTGGGTTTTGACATAGGGCCATGTTATGTCAATCGATCGCACCTCGGATTAGCACGGTTGGCTACGTACGGTGTTAATTAAGTTCAACATACATACATACAGATATCTGTATGACAAACATCTCCCACCCACATATTAATACACGTTACACTCTTCAATGCTGCAATATTGGAATTCATAGATATCGTTCACGTTGCGAGACACCGACCACAAATAGGATGCTCATCATGGTCAGCGTATTTAGCAGGAATGGCTGGGAACAAACTTGAAGCTCTGGCAGTCATTTGGAAACACGGCCAGATCATCAGCTGCTCTTGCATGAATAATGTTTGGCTTTGGAGTTAAAAATTTGCAACAGTTTTTTAAGAGTTTTGTGTCGAAGAAAAGGCCATATCCCAATTAAGGCATGGACTAACAATATGAAAGACACACAAGCACACTGTCATTCTTATGGGGTTAGGACACAGATTTGGCGAAGCAAGAAGCCATTGGCAGGAGGGTTATTCATAATAAAGTTTATTGTGACGTGTATATGATGTGTATATATTAAACATATGTCCTCCAAGTCCTTACCTCCCAAGACAACATTATTAATCATAAATTCCCCTGTTAATTGCACTTGCGAGTTTGATTTCTTTGCCACATTCCCAATAGCTATTTCATATATATATACAAATATTTACACTTTAATTTCCATTTGCTTAAAATTTCAAGACATGCACAAGCATTAGTTAAAAATAAGCTGTCATTAATATATATGCACATAAAATATAGCCACAGCGGTTAGTGTAACAGAAACGTCCATTGCACCAGAAATTCAAGCGTCTGCCAGGCATTTAAACACCACCCCCCTCCCCATTCTGACTCCCTCACCAAGCCCGGTTGTTAAAAACACTCACAGGCAGGGCTTAATTTCTCACCGAACATTTCCCACGTCACTCGTGGACTGGAGTGGGTAGCACGCAACTGGCAGTAACGGCCAGAAGCGAGACGTATACTGGACATGGCATGCCGGGTGCAGCAGAGATTAAGCCCCGCTCACAGGTATATCGTGACCGTTTTACAGAGGACATGCGAGGCCGCCACGCTGCTCGACTGGCCGCCGCCGCCACCTCCGCCACCCTCCGGGCCGACCGCCTCTACCCTTGGGGCCGCTCCTCCACCCCCCGGCAGGATTATCCGCACCAACCCCTCGCCTGGAGCCCACAGCCTATCCAGCCTCCGGGAGAGCTCGCTCATCCTGCTCCTCTGCCTGGCCACGTGCTGCCACAACGGGGGACCCGCACACGCGTCCCGCAGTACCTGGACGGCGGTGCGGCCTCCATGCTCCCGACGCTGCTCGCGTTTGCCGTCTTCGCCGAATGCCGCTGCGGTGGCGGCGGCATTCAGGCGCGAGGCCTCGGCCTCGGCGGTGGCAGCGGCGTCAGTCTGTGACCACATCGCAGAGTGGGCGGCATCTGCTCCTGGACACTCCGACTCTGGGTTTGATGCACCGGTGGCAGCTGTCGTGATGGTGTCGAAATTCTGAGCGCGTTCCCGGTCAGCGGCCGCGCTTGTTTGTTGGGGCAAAGCGGGCGATGTTTTGCCGCTGCCCAGGCTGTCCGCTTGCTCGTGGCTCTCGTCCATGAAGCCGCTGTACACCGACTGCAGCTCCTGGATGCGGAACTCCATCGTGTCGATCTCGTCGTCCTTCTGCGAGAGCTGCCACTTGAGACTCGTGTAGTCTTCCCTGAGCGAATGGAACTGGTGCCTCAGCACCTCCAGCTCAACGATGTGAGCGCGCAGAGAGCGTATTTCTGTGTTCTGCCATTCAAGTTGTGCGCAAAGGGATTGGTAGCTTCGTATGGCCTCGGCAGGCTGACCCTCGGCTGCCTCTTGAACGGGTGGAATCAGCATCGTCTGCATCTCAACGTTCTTCACAGCAAGCCGATCTTTCAGTCCATCGCAGTCCTTCGCCACGTAATCCAGCTGCTGTTTGAGGGTCTCTAGCTCCGTGACGCACAGCTCAAATTTCTCAGCCTCCACCTCCTTCTGGCTCAGCTGCGACCGCAGGGTCTCGGCACCACGTGACATGGAGTTGAGTCGCTCCTTCAGGTGGTCCACCTCAGAAATGCACGACTGAAGACACTGGAGCTCTGGATCCTTACCGGCGGCGAGAGTCATGTGCGCGACGTCAGACGGGTCTTGCGCGCCGTGTTCGGGTTCCTCGCTGCAGCCTCCTTCAAGTCCCCGTCTCCCGAGCCTGAGCTCGCAGACCAACGACTGCAGTGACACGATCGCCGACTCTTTTTGCACGAGCTGGCGTTTCAGGCCGTGGAAGATTGTTTCCATCTCCTTCACTTGACGTCCCAAGGGTTGTAACTCCTGGATTTTTTCCTGCAAGGACACTATCTCGTCTTGCTTTTGCAACACCTGCTTCTGAAGGGCGAAGGAATCACCGTTGAGGAGAGCGCCATTTCCACCTGCAGTTTCTTCGCCCCTGACCGAGGCATTTAGGTCTTCGAGAGACACCTGGAAGTGCGTGAACGTGGATTTTTTCATTTTTTGCTTCACCTCGGCCGAGTGTTGCTGGTCGCCCCAAGCTTGAACCTGCTGTTGCAGCAGCTCCACCTCGGTGTGCTTTATGTCGAGCAAAACCTGCAACGAGTGGAGCTCGGCTTCCAGGGACCTAAACAACTTGGCGTCAGGGTTCTCCTGTTCACCGCACTTCTGAATTGTGCGGCTTTCCAACATCGACAACAACCTGAGGAGCTCTGTAATCTGCCCCTTCCAACTCTGGGCTGCATTACTGCACCCCTCTGCTGCTACCGGTTTCTGAGGTCCGAGCGCACGATAGTCCAGATTTGCCGCTCTGTTAGTCCCAGCTTCCCCGGAGGTTGCACTGGAATTGATTTCTTGCAAGGCTCTTCGCAGGACTTCACCCAGGCTGCGGCTCCACGCACTGTCCGACGTGTGGTCTCCCCGATCGTTCAAAATCTTCTGAAGCTCGGAGAGAATTCCGGATGGAGGCAGTTCTATGCCATCACCGCGACGGTCCACATCTTCCTGGACGACCTGCGGAGGGAGAGCAAATTAGACAACAATCGTTGTCCTTGTGCAACAACTTTGTTGCACAGGTATGTGACAGTTATCGCAGAAAGCCATGAATAAAACTACAAAGCAAAAAAAATATTTGTAGGGGTCCTAGTTGTTGCCATATTTTCTTTATACGAACACACACTGCCACATTGCACGAGCTAATGTTTTTATTTGGATAGTGTCAATCGGTGTCTAATGCTTTACAGCTATCGCTTAACCTACTGGCCATTTGTGAAACTACTGTATATCTGTGAAAGAGAGCTTCAAAGCTCATCGGATTTCTCCAGGATAAATTGATTCTGATAGCTCGTGTAATATGGCAGTGGCTGTGGGAGTGTATAGAGGTTTGTGTGGTGCGGTGATGAAATTTAAGCCTTGACTTGTGAAATGTACTTTATATATGCTTACATTTAACAGCCTAGTACTTTGACGGTGGCCATAAAGTGTGCAGTAAAAATGACAAGAGGCTCATTTTAGGGCTGTGCCTCTGACCCATGGCAGAGCGTGACTCACACAAGGGCCAGAATTTGGGCAGTGGCAACAAATAAAAAACTTCACACTGGAATCACAAAATAATATTAGCATCGCCGTGGAAAATCTAAGTAACAAAATAGGTAAAGCAGACAATAAATCTGTTTCACAATGTCTCTCCAGGTAAACGATACAAAATATATATTTATGACACACCCACCAAGTTTCTGGGAGTGCATAATTTCAGCAACATTGATTCAATACAAGCAAACTCTGGAATCGGCTCACTGGGTGGGAGGCTCTGCACGTTAAAAGTATGCTCAATGTCTTTGAATTTCAAAGGAGGTGCAATGTTGGTACAGCAGCACACTAAATGTTGAGTTAAGCAGCTCAACTTCAGAAAAAAATAAGTTTTTCTCATGTTCATGCAACAACTTACCTTTAAATGGTCGTTAGTCAAACTGGTAAACTCCTCAGATGAACACAAATGGCATGAAAATGAGAGGATGCACAGGGAATCCGCAATGTATCGAGCTTGTGAAATACGCGCTTATTGCATTCCAGGTGTAACACGATCACGTGAATGGGTCGTTGCGCCTGATCATGTTTCTCCGTATGAAATTTGTTCTCAATGAATGTTCTGATAACTCGTCAAGCAAATAACTACATGAGGAGTAATTGAAGTGGGTTTTTTTTCCCCGACTTTCTTCTTCCGGCTCAATTCAATCACTTGGTTTCTCATATTATTGAGCGATATGAAGACAAAACAAACACTTTTTGGAGGAAAAACACGATGAAAAAAAATCGCATTCCAACAGAAAATTAGTTATCGAGAGACGTTTCCGAAGTTAGCCCTAATTTCTATGAGCATCTCCTTTATTCATGCCGAAGTTGCTCATAATTCACTAGAAAAGACAACACAGTTTCTGACAGCTCGATTGGACCGAACTCGAAAACGTCTCTCAAGAATGAAGTTTCAGTTGAGATGCCATTTCTCTTAAAGCCATACATTGTTAAGCCATATGAACACATATACTGTTAAGTCAACAAACAAACCGGTGAATGAACGAATACCTGGTCTTCTTGCCCTTCCTCTGGCACCACGCTCATATGCTGCACCAGCACCATGCCGGGATGCTTCTTTTGCTGCTTGCGGTGATGTTTCCTCTGCTGCTGCTGCTTCTGCCCCTTTTGCTGCACCTGCACTTGCACCATCACCCTGCCAGCCTGCTCCTGTAGCTCAGCCTCCTGCTTCTCCAGCTGTGTCTTGCTCTTCTGCTCAGACTCCGAGTCTGTTTGTCCATGATGCTGCTGCTGTTGCTGCTGAACACCATCCTCGCAAGCTTCCTGCTCTGCGGGTGGAGGCGCTGTCGTGGCCTTGTCATCAATGCCGTGGTGGGGAGGGCTGCCGCTGGCCCACCCTTTCAGCAGGCTCACCTGCACGCCGCTCGCCTGCTCCACCTGAGGGGGTGACATGCGCAACTTAACTTACGTTGCGCGCACAACGGAAGACCCGTTACACGGCTTGATGTGGATTCAACGATTTACACCTCGGCGTTTTGATAGGCTAGGATGTAGCTTCAGAGCATGGCACATCGTTTCAGAGTGGGGCACAATGCAAGTGCCATTTACACCACAGGCCCTGCAAGGTGGGTAGTTAATCAACAACCAGCCGCACCTATGAGACACAAACACAAACCTCTTGATTAAACAGTGCATGCAAATAAAATCCAAGCCAGGCACACTGCATGCCATACCAAATGAGAAAATGCATATCTGATCAAACAAACTCTGGAAAGGATCCACAGCACCCTATTCCAACCACACACGGCATGCGACTTAAAAGTCAAGGACTTACCTTTTCAGATGAAACTCCCAAAGTGCAGTGGTAATAACAATGCAGCAAACACCGGTTAGTTAGGACGTCATATCAGGAGGCCGATTCCAACAAGTTGCATATTCTGATTGTAAATTGTATGCATTCATATACTTGGCAACCATGATACTTCAGGTGATCGATGTGGGTTATTACCCCAAGATGGTCAACTAGCTTATGGGTAAGAGCACTGAACCGGCACTGCTGAGATTCTGGGTTTGAATTCAGATTTCAGGCACTGGGTTACCAAGTGTAGGGAGTTGATGTTCTCAAATGAGGCACTTATGAACGCACAACAAAAATCCATGATTAAATTCGTGTTTTCACTTCATTAGGTCAAATTCTATCTCGAATAACAATAAAATATCAGCATTTCAACATTTATCTGTAGCAGGACATGAAACAACGTGCAGTGCCTCTTTGTAGTGTGGATATAAATAGGTCAAGTGAGGGGGGGATCTCAGTGGTAGTTCTGTGACATTTCCTTCCACAGGCCAGGGAGTAACGGCAGCGTGAATGTTCTGAATGGACACCTTGGTCCATGGAGTGATGCCAAGAACACAATTGGTATCGAATAGGTTAAATCCCTTAATAAACTAGATGCCCACACTGGTGATGATGTTCTCCTGAATTTCAGAAGAGTAAACAACATTATAACGCAAAGCCCTGTGCTTCAAATTCCTATGGGAGATTTATAGTAGAGTTAGATATTAAATTTTACATGTTAACAAGTAATGCAGTTAATCATAATTACAGTCATATTTCTTTATATATTATTTTAAGTGCAGCAATGTCTTAAAAATATTGCAGTTAATGCAATATTCTGCTTTTAGCTTACATTTTTTTCAAGCCACCATTGCCAAGCAACACAGGTGGAAAAAAAATCTAAAAAGAATTTAAACCTAACATTGTGCCATTGGAGAACTCTCAATTAAAAGGACCGCTTTGCTTCGCGTTTTTGGTTTCAATTTTTCCAGATTCAGTCCCAGCCTCCGACACCAGGTCCTTACCGCGAAGGGTGGCGACGGGAGGGATATTTGAGCCGTGAGTCGGTGCCGACCGCTTCCACCGCTCCCTCGAGATCCACGACAGCGGTACAACCACGTGTGCACGTCAATACCGGAATCGCCAGCGCATGGCACCAGCGGTCCCACCGGCAGAGGAATAGTAACCATCATCTCTGAGAATCCTTCCGCAAACTCCTCTGGACGCCAGTGGTCAAAATCACGAGCTAATGAATCTCCGTCAGGCTCGGAACGGGACGGGTGAGTGAGGACGAGAGGTCGGTCTAAGGACTCCATGTCAGGTGATCGTACGGGGTCGACGGTCGATTCGAACTCGGGATCACATCCGGGCACCACATTGTACTTGGAGATGACCACAGGTCGATCAACCGGAGCAGCGTGATTCGACGAGACATCAAAACCAGATGGATTATCCTCCTGTTGCTGCTGGGATGGACCATCAACAGAATTAAAAAGTGCTTGAATGTCCCGCGCAGAAGGCCCATTGGGAGATGCGCACACATCGGCAAACTGGTGAGAACTTGAGATGGCTGGGTATGAAGAAGACCCTTCATCTGGATATTGCTCACAATATCCTCTCAATTGTGAACTTCCAACCAGTAGAATTGTGTTATCTCCAGCAGTGAAATCAGCTGTTTCCATGGGATTTTCACTCTCATTTGGGGTGGGAGACTCCACGGTGACAGTCAGTGAGGTTGGAAACTGCGTGGTCAGTTTTGTCTCTTGACTGTAAAGGTTTGAGAGGCCATCGGCCATTTCAGCTGGACTCGGATCCACAGATTTTAAATCAAATCTGCACTCATCTTTTCCCTTCTGCAGTTTGTGTAGCAAGTAAGGCTGCTGTTGCAGAAGGCAGATATGATAACGCTTTATTTAAAAGTAGGAAGTATGGCTTATATTGTAAATATCTATGGAGTGTACCCAATTACATGCACATCCACCATAATTAATCTTAAGCCCATCATTACAACTTAATATGTAAACAAAATTTAAATACGGCATCTCGTCTAGTCCATGTAAACCATGAATGAACGCACCATGCTTATATTAAAAAAAGTATGAGTCGTTATCTTATTAAAATGAAGATTCTTTCAAATGCATCATCACAGCTCAGGGTGATTAATGGGAGTTGAACAACAAGTTTGTGTGTATGACGTTTTTGACAAATTATTTGCACAATCTTAAAACCACTTACAGAGTTTATACCAACTTACCCTCCCACTTCTGCACGAACCTGAACAACTCACTCACCCCATGTGCATTTGTAGATAAGCTAAACAAGTACAGGAGTGAAAACCTCACCCATGTGCATTTATTGATAAGCAATAACTGATTGTCAAAAACTACAAGAGTAAAACCAGCTATGAAATGAAATTCTACTCTGACAAACTGCACTGAACACAAGTGGGATCACAGATGTGTGGTTCGTGCTGAGTACACTTTATCCTAGCCTCAGCAATATCAGAGGAGAACAGTAAGAAACATTATAATACTGTTACTGAACTAAACATTTTGACAAAAAAAAATGTCATTTCTCTCTCGGACTCTGTTACTGTGGCTACCCTGGAACTCATCAATTGGGGCTGCCCCAACCGAGCCCGGAACTCACTTGGGCATGACCCCCTAGGGCTGCTCGAAGACTTATTGATGGGGTTTTTTCCCACATGTAGACAACTTGGAACTCATTGGCAAAAATGGCCCTGGACCCCCAAGACTCTTCTGAGACTCAACGATGGATGGGTCCTGGCCCCCTGATATTCCTGCGAGACTCAATGGTGTATGGGCCCTGGCTTTCTGATATTCCTGTGAGACTCAATGGTGGATGGGCCCTAGCCAGCCTCGGCTATCTCTGGGGCTCGTAGGTGCCGCCCTGGCAGGCCCAGCTGTCCAGCTGTCTCTGGGGCTCGTTTGTGCTACACCCTGGTTACTTTATTCCATGCTATGCCACACTGTTCCACACTGTTGCTGTCTTTCTTCTCTCTCCCATGTTTCGATGAAGTGACCGTCCCACCGAGCTTGCAACTCAGATGTAGTTTTTATTCATTTTTCTAGAGCGTCTCAGTATACAATTGCATTTTTATGCTTTATAAACTTAAATTGTACAAAATATATTACTAATAGGTGACATGGCACAAACATAGAACATAGTGGCATTTGTTTAAAACACTTGAATCTCTGATGTTTCAGAGGCCTGAACCAGAAATGCTAAAACGAGTCCATTGTCAACCAGCTTAAACAAATGAGATTGGGAAAACCAGCAGCTAAACAGGGTTGAGCCTGGATAGTGTTTGGATGGGTGACCACGATTAATTATATAGGCTAGTGGTGTGCACTACCCATTTGTTGCACTATACTTATATGCTCCCATGCATATTTTCTCTGTCTTAACCAACTAGCATTGGCCAGCATGAAGTATTGTAAAATAACCCCCACAACCTTCACGGAGTGCAGAAGCCCTCATCCAGCAGCGGATTGACATTGACTTACCATATTATTTTTTGAAAAATACTTTGACATTAAAACGTAATTGTATGCAATTACTCATGAAAATGAGTAAACTGGGATTACAACTAAGTGCCCATAAGAAATACTACACACACACACAGCTGTTGGCGCAGCCTGGAAACCTGTGATGTTTTTGCTGAAAGGTAAGACCGTGATGAGACGCAGCTGCCGCAACAGGAAACGCGTCGTCACCCGAGCCGCGGCAGATTATTTTGCTGCTATGCATTTCCACGTGATAAGCCACTTTTGTTGGGCTATCATTTGTGGCCAGGTCCGTTTCCTAAAAAATAAGTTAATATCTCAGCGGGTTTTACCAGGTAAGATAAAAAATATAAATGTTTAAGCGATTTCTTTACCTTGCCTATACTTTGCACTCCTATCGTGTTTTTGTATTGTTTGTTGTTGTAATGTTCTGACCAATCCCAACTGGACATCTGTGAAAAAGAGCTTTATAGCTCATCGGATTCCTCCAGTAAAAATACATATTCCGATTCTGATTAGTTGCAGAAAAATTACATTGTTCACCATGTTAAATAAATCACTGGGAGTCAAGCGGTGGTGCAGTGGTTAGCACAATGCAATATGAACGTGGTGTCCAGAATAAAATTTCCGGCCGTGATTAACATCAGTGGTGAGTTATATCTACACCAGTCCTGGACACCTACCCCCCTTCACTAACCTGCACTGACAAGTGTGGTGAAGTATGATCACACATTTCACCACGACTCACATGGAATGCAGGGACCTTCAGGCAGCAGTGCACTGATAAAGATCAGTAAATTATAATTATTTCATGTATTACGATTGAGTTACTCAGTGGGATAATTTAATCGTACCATCAATTATACAAATGCATGCATCAATACGTGCATGCCCACAGAATTCATCTTTATCAATTTAGTTACCGGCACAGAATGTTCCCATGTGTTGACTCATATTTGCGGTCATGCATGCATGGATAGATTGACAAATGAGCACACTTGTAATTCAACAAAAGTTATTTAAGCTGGCCTTCATCATTAGCATGCGAACAGGTGCCTTGGCATGTCTACACGTCCAAAAATTTAGCCCTGGTCATAAATGGGACAAAGCGGTCAGGCTTTTGACCAAATTGTAATTCCTTTGCACTTACATTTGTGTTTGCACAAATGTCATTGCACAGCATGTGTTTCCAGAGTGCACAGAATAATTAATCATCAGGAAACCACATGTCACAATGGTGACTAATCATGTTTTCCCTCACACTGCTAAAGTGTTGTTTAGTTATAACGGATTGAAGCTATGATGACGCAAACCCTTGCATGAAATGCTGTCGTCCCATACGAATAGTTGTTATTCATAACTTGTCTATGTATATGTGTGTTGGTGATATGCTGAGCTTTTTTGCACCGTAAGTAGCCAACCGCAACGAATCGGAGGTGCTAATATGTAGATTCCTTTGTCAACCCACTGATGGATGAGGGCTTCCCTTACGCCTTTGACCATTCTCATCACGCTGGCGAGTGTGGATTGGGTGAAGTTGGGGAACATAGAAGTACAGTTCAACAATGAATGTTGAAGCTGCACTGCCCTCTGCTACCCACCAAGTAGCACCACAGCAGACGACAACCTGTAGTGCACAGGGATCGCCCATATCCAGCATCATCAAAACTCGTCCAATGCTCCTGTGGTCAATGCATAGATTTCAGGGGTTCCAAGCCAGGAAGTGAAATGTAATGTAAGAAATTCTCACCTGTGGCACGTGAGACAGAGCAGCTTGTGGCGAGGGTCCAGTGGCCCCGGGCAGGTCCAGCTCCTCCACGGCTCTCATCTGGACGTCCCCCTGAGATCCAACGTTCAGCTGTGCCACCCCTCCGCGCCCCTTACGCACCACCTCCTTCTTCTCCTCCTCCACCACCTCGTCGTCGCCTGCCGCTTGAGCTTTAAGAGACGCCATCTCTTCCTGCTGAAGGTCACACGTCTTACGCAGGTCGCCCACCCTCTCTTCCAAAGCCGCCTTTTCTTGCAGCAACGCGTTGAATTCGTCCGCAGAAGGAACAGCTGTGCTTATGGTTGTTGCACTTTGACCTTTCGTCTGATCACCTCCGCCACTCGATTTTGCACCCGCGGTGCCTGCTCCATCAACCACACTGTGGGGTGAAGCATCCGGAGCTGGCTCTGATTCGCATTGGTACTGTGCCGCCGGTTCACGTGGATTCTTCTCGAGCACGTGCGCCTGCACACGCCCTTTCATAGCAATGCACTGCCGGCTCAAAGCACAGAGCAGCTGCGACAGTTGCCGACCCTGCTTTTGGGAGGCCGGGTCATCGTCGGGTTTAGGGGGCGACTCTTGCGGGTTTGCGACAGCCTTGCCACTTGGGTTTGACGGGACAAGTGCGGGTCCAGAGGCTTCCACATTGTCACATGTGCTTCCAGATATTTCCAGTGTTTCTTGGAAGGTTGCACAGTCCTCCAGTTCACGGAGAATTCCACTGATGCCCTCTTCAGTCTCAAGTTGCTCCAGTTGAAAGGATTTATTTTCTTGAATCAGTTTTTCCACTTTTTCTCTGAAGTCTTCTTTGAGCGCTGCCAACTCCTCCGCATGCTTGCTCTCCAACTCTGCCTTGGATTCCTCATTAGTTACCTTACTTTGATTCTCTGCACCTTTCAACGCCAACTCCAAGCTTAACCTGTGCTTCTCCTCCAGCTGCTTGGCTAGGTCGTCTATGTCCTTCTGCTTCTCCTGCGAGTCCTTCAGTGCGAGCCCATGGCTCTTCTCCAGCTCGGCCAGCAGCTTGTCGGTGTTTAGTTTGTGCTCCTGAGCGAGTGACTCCTTCAGCCGCTCCAGCTCTCTCGCGTGCTGCTCCTGGAGCTCAACCGTTGCATGCAGCTCTTCCTCTCGACGCAGAGAAAGCTCTGCGCCGAGTTTCTTAATGTCAGCCGTCAACTTGTCCACCTTCACTGCGTGCTCCTGGCCTGTGGTCTCCTTCAGAGTCTCCAGCTCTTTGATGTGCTGCTCACCAATGCTCTGCACTTCCTCCGTGTGTCGACTTTGCTGCTGCTGAAGCTGCTCTTGCGCCTCCCGTGCCCCCTGCCGACTCAGCGACAACTCCGCGTTCAGCGTCTCCGTGTCGTTGAGCAGCTTGTCCACGGCCCCCTTGTGCTCCAGACGCAAGGCTTCCTTGAGTGCCTCCACCTCTTCACGGTGATGCTGAAGTAGCTGCTCCAGTCTGCACGCATCGTCCTGCACCCCCATGCGCTGCTCTTTGAGCTGCTCTTTGAGCTGCTCCACCTGCCTGCTGTAGTCCTGCTGCATCTGTTCGTATCTGCTGTCCGCTTCCTGTCGACTCTGAGACCGTTCATTGTTGAGCTTCTCCACCTCTTCCTGCAATTTGTCCATGGTGAGCCGATTTTCCTGCCTTAGAGTTTCTTTGAGACCTTCCATCTCAATGCTGTGCTGCTGCTTCATCTTCTCGAGCGAGCACTGTGCCTCTTCCTTATTGTTGAGCAGCTCCTCTTTGAGCCTCTCCAGGTCCCCCAACAGTTTGTCTCTATTTTCCTTGTGCTCTTGCTCTAGGGTGACTTTCTGAGCCTCTTTATCAATAAGGTGCTGCTGCCGCTGTTTTTCTAGAGCGCTCTGTGCCTCCTGCTCATGCTGAGATAACATCACGGTGAGATTCTGAATGTCCGCAAGCAGCTTGTCCAAGCCTCCTTTGTGTTGCTGCCCTAAAGTTTCTTTCAAGTTCTCCACCTCGGCGATGTGCTGCTGCCGTTGTTCCTCAAGAGCGCTTTGTGCCTCCCGTGTATTGTGCACCAAGTCTCCTCTAAGCTTTTCTAGCTCTGCCTCAAGCTTCTCTAGGTTTTCTTTGTACTCCTGGACGTCAGCATCTTTCTCATTCTCTACTTCTCTGTTGCACTTGTCCCGAATGCCCAGAGGGTCATTCTCGTCTGTGGGCACATTGCCCAGCTCGCTCTTCACCACCTCTTTACCGAGGGACAGCTCCGCGGTCAGCCTCTCGTTGTCCGCAAGAAGCTTGTTGACATTTTCTTTGTGTTCCTGCCTCAGCGACTCTTTGAGACCCTCCATCTCTTCAATATACTGCCGCTCTAACGTTTCCTTCGTGCTTCGCAACTCCTCCGCACTCAGCGACAAGGCCACGCTGAGGTTCTCAATGTCGGCCGTCAGTTTGTCAATGCTCCCTTTATACTCCAGTCCCAGAGCTACCCGCAAGCCTTCCGTGTCCTTTTCCTGCTGCTCGCGGATTTGCTCGAGTGCCCTCTGAGCTTCCTCCCGGCCGAAAGACAGCTCTGCGTTGAGCTCCTCCAGTTCGGCCGCGCGACCCTGAGCCTCTGTCCGCTCGTTCTCCAACATCTCAAGTTTGACGCGAAAGTTCTCCAGCTCCCGCGCATACCTGGCATCCATCTCTGTGCTCTCGCTCAACACCGACGACAGCTGCTCCTGCACACTTGCGAGCTGCGCTTGCGAATCTCTCAGCGATGTGTTGAGTTGGCCGTTGGATTCCTCCAGCAGCAGTAAACTCTCATGCGATCTCCTGTTGCTCTCCGTGAGATCTTCGATGACTGCCTGGAGCCTCTCGACCTCTCGCTGCATTTCCGAACGAAGGGCGGCGACCTGCTGATCGCGCTCTTCACCGAGCGCCGTCTTAAGTTCTCCCTCTCTTCTTTCCCAGTTTGAGTCTGCCACTTCTTTGAGGTTCCCATCGAGGTGTCCTTGCTTCTTGGCCAAATTATCAAGATCGTTGAGAAGCTTGACGTTCTCTCTGGAAAGCTGCTGCTCTTTCTCTGTGGAAGCCGACAGTCGCATCCTTAGATCCTCCAAGGCCAAGTCCTTGGATGAAACTTCTCGTTGCAACTCGGTCACGGTGCGTTCCGCTTCTCCTACCTTCTCTGTCAGCTCGCAAAGAGCAGCTCTTTCTGTCCCAGTGGGACTGGTGGAGGTGCTTGAAGGGGCCTTGTCCTTGCTGGGTAAAGTTTGCTGAAGCGTCAGGATGATGGCCTCCTTTTGAGAGATCGTGGCCTCAAGCTGGCTGGCGATGGTTTTGGATTCTTGTAATTCCTGCGCAAATAAAGAATGTGAAACATTAATTGTCTCATACAAATTAAAATTTTTATAGTATCGGTTTCCTGCAAGAAAACATTTATAATTCAATCGCCACATTTCAACGAAGCCGTTAATATAAATTACTCAGTAATGTTAACGTTTAAACATATATTGTACGAATATTTGCATGTGTTTCATAGTTTATCAAACACCATAAAAGTTTGCATTCCAAGTTCACAAACACAGCATAATAAAACTTGTAAAAATAAATACTGGATACAGCTGTTTGTCAATCTACTGCAGGATGAAAGGATATAGCATGGGCCCTGAGGGTTGTTTCACTATACTTCACTACACTGGGCAATGCGGTTTGATAATTTTTTTTTACTTTTGTTAAACAGTGTTTATTTTACCAGGCAAGGCCCGGAGAAAAATGCACACGACCATGGGGACAACATGCAAACTCCAAATATAGAAGGCGTCAGGGTCGGGATCAAACCCACGACCTCCTGCATACCAGGCGAGGTAGTTAACATATCACCACTGCGGCACTCTATGAAGGGGGTGGGGTGGGGGGGTGTGGAAGAGGCTTCAAGAGTTGTTCAAATTTCCCTCGCCACTGATGTTATAGCCATGGCTAGGGATCAAACGCACAGCACTGGGTTTACAGCGCGGTTCGCGTGCGTTAAACAACGTTCTGCCGCCCCAACCCGGACAAAGATAATTCACGTTTTGTTTCTTCACATCTCGTCCCCAAAGGCATAGGTCAATATACCCTGACGGTATTAATCCAGTAAGCTGCATTAAGCAGTTGGTGGCTCATATGCAGAAGCAAAACTACAGCCGCTGACTATAATTTTTGTGAAATGTCACGTGCAAATATTTTACGGCAGATAAAAAAAATACCCCCTGCAAGGGGTAAATGCAGCATAACAGTGTGCATGCTCACGGAATTAATTATACTTTGCAGACGTCAGATTAGATAATAACAAAAATACTTATAACAGGAGCGATTGACCAATACGTTATCCTAATATGCGTTGTTAATGGACAGTGCTCATGACACACAAGTCTTTACGCTTATCTGTGATGGATTTTATGAATAATAATAAAGATGAAAAACAATGCTCTTTGCTCAGGAAAGCTCCATTGAGTCTTATGACTGTTTTTTCAACAGGATCCTGCATTTGCCAATTCCATCAATAAGTGTTTGGTATAAGGGAGAATAATAGACTACACAGAGAAAACCCAGACATACAAGAGGATAAGCAATGAACGATCCACACATATGTAGGAATACATTGTTGTAATGCCATCTAATGGCTACCTCGTAGCAATGATACATTACTTTACAAAGCATGTTTTCAAATAAAAAATACATATTTGGCTGTTATAGGGTTAAAATCAATGTCATTGTTAGTGCACATGGGCCTATTTATTTAGACTGACACTTTTGCAAAGAGCTATAATGTATGACAACGGGTCTAGTAGTTTAAGGAGTGTTACTCAAGTTTCAGACGTATCCATTATTATAAGCGCACAACTTTATCTATCTGTGATGAACACTGCACTTTCCGTCGTTTTCATGCAGGGAGCGCTGCAAACCTACGCGCCCCCTGCATGAACGAAGGAGGTGCAGGGACAGACGTTCGATTACGTTGGAATCGATCTGCAGACGGCGGTCTTATCACACGGCCAGCTCTATGTCGCCTTATCTCGATCCCGCAATCCCAAACAGGTGAAAGTCCGCATCGAACCGAACCCCCAGCAAGGCCATCCACTTAACGACGAGAGAGAATTCACACGAAATGTCCTTTTCAATGAAGTCTTCCAGATGTAAAATTACATGAGCTTTAAATGAAGAAATACAATTATCTAATTAAAAACATACAATTCAAAGATGTTTCATTTTAAAACTTAAAAACTGAGCATCGCGTGCTTGCGTGAATGCGTCGTTCATGTGAATTTTTTTTGTGACTTTCCTGGCCTTCGGGGAGGCCTTCATCCAGCAGTGAATTAATCATGGCCGATGATGATGATGATGATGATGATTATGATGCTGATAGTCACCTTCTGAAGGATGAGAGTGTGCTCCTCGTGATCTGCGGCCCCCTCCTGGGCCAGCCCATCCGGCCGAGTTCCCAGACTTCCTTCGGCTCCCGGCTGCCGAGTTGCATGCGCCAGCTCGAGCCGGGAGCGCAGGCGATTCAGCTCGGAAGTCTTCTCGCACAGCAGGTTCTGGCACGTGGACAACTGCTGCTGTGCCTGCGCCAGTTCCTGGGTCTGGCTCCACTGCCGCGTGCTCCTCAGCATCTCACTGGCCTGTGCAAAGGGAGATGGGAGGACGCACACGTGCAGAAACGAGGGTTCCCCTCATTAGCGCCGCGTTGGGCTGAGTTGTATTCGAGATGGTTGGGTGGCTCAGAAGGCACAGCAATGAGCCAACACTCCTGAGATGTCGGGGGGGTAAAATATAGGCAGCCAACCGTGATTAAATAAGGGTTTTGAGCGTATAGGAGATTCCTAATAAGATGCATATGATTGTAAACTGTAACGTCAATACTTTGGAAAGATGTTACTCTGGAGAATAAAAGTTACCTATTTTCTGAGCTGGCTGAGTAGCTTAGGGGTCAGAGCACTGAACCAAGACCGCTGGGACGGGGAAAGAGTGAAAGAGCCTGGAGCGGAGGAAAGCGAGAGAGCAAAACGGAAAGAGGAGAGCGAGGGTAAGCGACGAGCAGTGGGAGGGAGGATTAGGGAGAGGTGAGAGAGATTGAGACAGGAAAGGGAGAGGTGGGAAGAAGGAGAGCGAGGGTGAGAGGTGAGAGAGAGAGAAACGGGGAGCGAGATTGGGGGGAGGGAAGTGGGTGAGATACAGGTGGAGGGAGGAGAGGAATATCGAGGGAGAAGTATAATATGGAACACGGGAATAGAGAAAAAGAAACAGTGAGAAATCGAGGCAAAATGGGATATGCAGTACTGAGGTTTGTGCACGAAGCCATCCAGATATACAAACATAGACATAACTTCAACCGTGATGATGGGTAAAAATTGAGCAATCATTGGAAAAATGTTATTAACCATGTAAAAAAGATTTAACTACGCATATTTGTACCATCTTATTTGACAGGTACTAGTCTATTTTACCGAGTTGTTGACATCCCCAGCGTTTAGCAGTGCTGCTATTTTTTTGGTTTTGGAAGCCAACATCGGCCGTAATTCTTGCGGAGATGCTTAACCTGTACCTTCCCTTCTAGCCCCCCCCACCCTCCCAGTCCCTGACTGACACATTTAGATAAGCTCCTCCCCCCTCCCCTTAACCAGTATATAAGATCTTGTCTCTTAGATTTCCCTTCACTTGATAACAGTAAATTTGGCTGTGACGGTCCCACCTCAAAACGGAGACTTGTGTTGCCTCTGAAACGTCGTGATTTAATTTATTTATTTTCATTTATTATTATTAAATTTTATTATTATGATTTTTTACCAAAAAACCCTAAGAGTATGAAGGTGGAGAGAGACAGGGCTCGAGATAAGATACAACGTTCTTCTGGCTGGCTGGCTAGGTGGGAGAGATCGATCTCCAAAAGACGTGCAGGTTGACAACATCTGACCAATGGTGACAGCTGCACACTTTAGTTCCCACCTGCTGCAGCTGCTGCTGAAGACTCTGGATGTGGGTAGTAAGGTGCTGCGTCTCCTGCTGCACCCCATCCCGGCTGCTGAGCGCCTGCTGCAGGTTGGCACTCAGCTGCGTGATGATCTCGTCCCTCTGCTGGATTGCGGCTTCAAACTGTGCACACGAAGACAAAGATCCCCCGTATATCCTTAGCAGACTCTTGGGGCAAGTGCTATTAGAGAGCACCTATGAAGGCCAGCACGGCACACGAGGTGGTGGGTGGCCAGCACCACGCCCGACAGTCTTCGTCTCCCGAGAGGTGATGTTTACACACCGCATCAGGCAATAATTTGAGGCCAAGTCGATCTCGGAGAGGCTTAAGGAGGGTTCATATAATGGTCACTGGCATTGGCCTCAAGTGGAAATCAAACTCGGGTCATCCGAGTTCAAAGTGCAAAGCACTAATCACTAAACTACCACTCCCCACAAACTGTGCACACACACACGGGCATGCCACACTAATTAATATCTTCATCGTTTTTACTTACTACTCAATTGGGATTACACACAGCAATCGCTACATTGCCCTCTGCTGTCCACTATTGAATTCTGTAGCCTATAACAGCCTGTTATGCAAAACCCTAATCCAAGCACTACCCAGGATCAGCACACTATATGAGCATAACAACCAGAAAGCATCAATGCATGGATAATAAAAATATCCAAGGTTCAATTTGAGAAAGCGATATTAAACAATAAAAGGAATTTATACATGACGAGCCATTTATGCTTCATAGCAGAAAGTTCCACTTGCAGGAATTACGTCGGTGTCAGGAATAGAGCGAGGCAGATTATCCGATAATTCAATAGATTTATTAAGAATTGTAACCGGCTATTTTCATGCGATGGATGACTCAGGCTCCTTTAAAAATGGTGCCGCAAGACGTGAAACCCCCTGCAAGTCACGCCCAGGCGTGGTGTGGCTCATGATGCCGATAATTTCACCAAGCGCCGCCCATCTCCTCCCGTCTAGCGGCACATGTGGGAACAGAGGTGAGACTTTCCCCCCCCACCCCCCAACCAATTTTGTGTTATCTAAATTAGCTCGGCAAGTGAACCAATAACCAGTAGAGTAATCGTATATCCCAGCTGATTTGTACAATGCGGTGGTGCTGGTGGCCTGGCCTGGGGGATATGTACAATGCGATGTAGTGCTGTTGCCTACCTGGGTGATTTCAAGGGCCATCAGCCCATCTGTGTCCCTGTCCGTGGGCGGAGATGGGACCTCCGAGGACCTGTCCTCCGTGGTCTCAGGCTCAACAGAGCCCAGGCCTCCAGGAGCATCATCCTCAGAGGGGATTTGTTCACCCAGGCCAGTCTCCACTATCGTCTCCACACCAACCTCCATCTCGCCTGCACAGCAATACAGCCAAATATATCTGCCCAGTTAATTACAATCTCAATGAAGAGTGTCTAACATCTTGATGGTCCTTTGTCAATCCATTGCTGGTTGAAGGGCTCCCCACTCCGTGTCAGTAATGGAAATTGTTTGAGCATACTTCACCGCGCTGGTCGCCACCGATGTTAGCTGTGGCTGGCATCAGGTGCCAAGCCACCTGAGCCTCCCTTTCACCAATACGCATAGACCAGCAAGGTGAAGTATGGCCAAACAAACCCCGGTGACCAACAAAGTTTTGGGGAGGTCTTCATCTAGCAGTGGATTTACAAAGGTAATCAAATAATTATTTGAATCACACGTGCATGTTATAGTATCAATATCTTTTTTAATCCAACCATTTAATAGGCAACTCCAATAATCATGGGTTTTACAATCTAAATCATGCATTACCATTTATCAATACGATATAATGGGGAAAAAAAGCTAAAGCTATTGTTCAATCAAATGTTACTTTGAAATGCTTGGTTGTACATTTTGTGATGACATACTAAACGAGATAAAACAATAATCACTGAATTGTGCAAATATTATGGTACAGTGCTCAAGGTTGGTAAACATTAGCCTTGGGCTGTTATTCTTTATGTACATTGTCATAAGGTGCACACAATATCAATTACATTAGAGCTGATGTGCCATGTTCACAACACAGGTTTGTCTATTCAGGTTTATCACAAACATGAACAACCAAAAGATCTACTCAGAGAATTCCAAACAAGACTGGCATAAAGGTCTTCTTAATTCAAAGGGGTATTTAAACCTCTTTTAAGCAGACCAGACATGTTGGCAGAGAATTTGGTGGCTACGCTTAGCCCGACCACAAAGAATAAAGTTAGGCAACTTTTACCACTGCGAAGATACAGGTCAAAATAGTACGTGAATAAACCTGCCATGTATTTTAACTGTTAGAACGTTCAAATGCGACTGAGCAAATCTTGACTCTCATTGTGAAAGCCTCCACACCTCGGTGGCTTCGTCTTTAAAGCAACACTGGCAGCTAAATGCACGATCCGAGGACGGCTGTGATGTATGCATGAGCAGCTTGAGTGGTGGACCCTACATTTCAGGCTTTGCAGACGCCTCTTGTGAATTGCTTCGGCAAGGCAAAAGGTAAACGTCACAAATGAAAAGGTGTGGTGCACTATTGATGACGAGTCAGTGGAGCAATGTCATCAGTACACGAACAATGCGATTCTATCGCGCGGTACCAGTGTAGCGCGGATGCGCGATGTGCCAACTAGAGGAGCATGTCTGCAGCGACGCCCGAGTGGTAGACTGCAGAGGAATACAGTCTGTAGCGATACCAACGTGCAGACTAGAGACACACGACCTAAAAGTGATACCGTTGCATGGACTAAAGCTTACCAAGCCGCAAAAGAAATGTCCAGTGTCACCTTTGGAGACACGGTCTGCAGATATGCCTATTTGTAAATTACAGAGACAGAAGAAGTGGTCTGCAGTGATACTGGCACATAGACTAAACATACACACAGTCTGGAGCAATACCAGATAATAGACTGGTGACATGCTGTTTGCATTGTATACAGTGGCCTGTTCTACAACAGTGATTCCACCTCCCGCACTCCCACTCTCACGTGACAGCTTGCCCCCCCACTCTCCTAAAACGAATGAGTTTTGCCAGCTCAGGCGAGCGGGATGTACCGGCGGTCAATGCGTGCTCTTCCGTCGACAGGTCATGTTGATGGAGAGGCGTCCTCTTCCCCTTCTTCTTCTCTTTCTCCGGATGCGCGACGTCACCTTTTGCTTTTCGCTGTCGGAACTCAGCAAGCTGCACACGAATGCGAACGAGATGTAGAGCGACAGGTAGCCGAGGAACAGATAGCACGACCACAGTAGCAGCATGCCGCTTCGGCCAGCGAGGGTGAAGCCCTCCTCAGCCCGAGCCGACGAGTCCCATCATTGCGCGCTTCCAATCGAACATCTCCGTGTATTACTAACTACGCGAAAAACAACAAAAAATTGCGGGCTACATTCGCACAATTATTACATTGTGGCCTGTGGAAGTTTAACACGGAAATTTTGTACAGGAAACTGGCAGATGGACACACCTAACCCAGCAGTAAATTAACCCATGACCTAAAGCTGGAGACTCACGGTACATTATTAATGGCGAGACGGCAAACGAGACGCTATTGAGGGCGCACTCTGCGAATCAACGCGACCACCGTGGGACACTTAGATCGTGCCTCGAATAGGGAACCTACAAAGCGCCGGCTCACATGGAGTTTCACCACAGACTACTCCTTCCGAGCACATTTCGCCCTAACCTCCCCGCCATCGCTGCGCCAATGCTGTAGACTCATAAATGCGACATGCTTTAATGCAGAGATACAATTGCAACTGCAAACCCGCCCCCGCTACGGGTAATCCAAAGAAAGCGGATTACAGGAATTACCAGACAGCCCTATAGCGCTAATAGGATAAGATTGTGAATATGCATGGCAAACCATTGGCCTCGTTTCTACTGCACTGGTCAAAAATGTTGCGTAAAAACGTAGGTTCAGTGTTGCCAAATTACTATGTTGTGGGAACGATAGGACATCGCAACAAAATACATTATTTGCATTGATTGTACTTCTATGCTCCCACATACATGTTCACCACCTTCAACGTGCACTAACCAGCATGGTGAAGTACGGCAAAATAACCCAAGACCTGCACAACATGGGGAGGTCCTCATCCAGCAATGTACTGACAGAGGGCTATACATGTACACATTGAAAAGTTAAGATAGAGTTGATAAGTCATATATACACATTAGAATGTGTAAAAATAAGTCCAATACCATAATACAATATTTCCACAGCCATACACAGAAGCTGCATTGAGTGCAGATGGTTGCATTTCTGTAAAAATCACAATTAAATTCTGACCCTGTGAGTATCCCAGGCAAACTCATCTTGTTCCATGTTTTGTTACCTATTGAAAGTAATTTATGCCTGAATTGTTGGTTTTAAATGTCATATTTGTAGTTTGGAATAGCTGGGGTGCAGCGGTGGCGCAGTGGTTATACCGCACTATGCTTTATTAACTATAAACTAAACTCTTCTTTATTTTACTAAGGCCCACTGAGCAATATAGCTCTTTTTCAGAAGCAACCTGACCACAAATGATAGCTCAACGAAGTGGCTTATCAACTGGAAATTTATAGCAACCAAATACCCTAAACGCACACTGATTCTAAATGTGGAGGGAAAAACCGGAGGACCCAGAGAAGAATCCACGCGACCACAGGGAGAACAAGTAAACTCCAAATATACAGGCATCAGGGTCGGAATAGAACCCACCACCTCCTGTAGATCAGGCGAGGTAGTTAACATCTCACGAACCTGGCGCCCACAGTCTTTATCCACACTCGAGGCACACATTTTATGTCCCGCAAAGAGTATTTGTCGCACGTCAAGCAAACCCTATAATCAAGTATCGAAGAAGATATTCAACCAAATTAAGCAAAACCCCACATTTTATATCATGGTTTATTTGTGCATGTATCAGTGACCAGGCTGATCCAATGACCTTGCTGTACTGTACTTGATAAACCTGTTGAATCACGAATGTCTGCCCTGGCCGGATTTAAACCCAGGGTCACAGACAGCAGAGCCACCCAGCGACCTCCTAAATACTATAACATTGACATAATTAAATAACAACTTATACATAATTACAGTCCTGACAACTCCATTTGTGTGTTTGAAACAAACGAACATTACTAATATCCCGTGGACACATGTGGGGAGGCCTTCTTCATTCAGCAGTGGATAGACAATGGCTGATGATAATAAACTCCAAAGATACTTCCTCCTCTCTCATCTTTGAGCGTCCAATTGGGTCTCATAGATTACCTTGTAATCCCAAAATTAAATCGGCTTGTGCGGAGGATGTTACTGTGTTGACAACCTGCATAAAGGCGTACGCTCCATCTGAACAACACCCTCCTAATTGTTTTGTCAATTTGGTTAGAATCATATGTATTTACACTGGGGGAATCTGATGAGCTATAAAGCTCTTTTTCACAGATGTTCAGTAGGGGCGAGTAAGAACGTTACAACAAACAATACAAAAACATGATCGTAGTACAAAGTACAAGAAAGATAAACAAATGACCCAAAGAAATACAAATTAAACTAAACCATCCCCATCCTACCAGGCAAAGTCCACTGAGGTATTAATTTCTTTTTCAGAAGTGCCATAGTCCCAAATGATAGCTCAAAAGTGGCCCATCATTTGAACATATGTAGGTTAAAGAGATAATTCAAACTGTTAAGAAGAGTCAGTGGGCTTGGGAAGAACACATTGCTCAAGGTGATTATGGCCAAATGTTCAAAAGTAATCCGTCGCAGCAAAGAAATGAAACCCAGGACACGGAGCGATGAAGTCGTGTGTACACGTGCTTGGTGGATTATTACATCGCTGGCTTGTCAAAGACGCCCAAGGCTTTGGGAGTTCTTCATCGAGCAGTGAAATAATCATGGCTGATAATGATGAAATTAGGCGCAATTAAAGCCTTTCTTCGCCTTATTTCACATTAATAAAGCTTGCAATAAACAATCAAGCACAACTTGGGAGTAATTTAAACGTGGTTGTCCCCTGGCTTGCCGACTGCCAACCTCAGGAAACGTACGCTCCCATCAGTTGCTTACGACTGCCATGTGAGACGATCACTGGGTGACTTAACACTCGTATCAGCAAAGGAAAACTTTTCATGTTGCTTTGCCATGCAAAACGTGTTTCTAAAACCTTTACCAATCTCCCCCACCTACAGTGAAAGTCAGCTCTGCTAAGACGATACACGTTGCCACTCCATTCATCTCGTATTACAAGACAGACCTGTGATGGGTGACGTGGCCAGCTCAACCAGTTCCGTACACGTTAACAAGACACTACCACCCCCAGCCAGTCTCTGTTGCTCGGATGGTATGTTGCTTTATCCTGGACTAAAATTATTAAATAGATGAACACTTTTGGAAAGCTGAATTTTACAATGAAAAGCAACAAACTAATATGACTAAAGTGAAACATTTTCTGTAAGCACATACTGTATATCCTGCTGCGATAGATGGTCGCAAATATTAACACTGACAAACAAAATGGAACAAAATCTGAAAGGTACACATAGAAACACGCCGAGACAGAAAGAGGAGCACGTGGATTACAGAACACAAACCAGACACATCACATTGACTATTAATAATAAGCAGGCAGGGCACATCAGGAAGGGATGGCCAATGGACAAGACTGGTGATTGAATGGCAGCCAAAGGGAGCAACATATCCTTGAGGACAACCACCATAAAGATGCAGAAATGACATGAGCTCATGTAACGTAGCAATATAGATTATGTCATTGATGACACTGGGAGGCCCTCATCCAGCAGTGCATTGGTTATGGCTGATGATGATGCTAAATAGTAAAAATAAACACTAATCCTTGTATAATCTTCAGTAATACAAGACAAATAACATATCGCATTCCAAATTTGAGAGTGAAAAATTACAATATATACTTTGATCACAAAGCAACCATAACATTTTCAAGTACAGCACAGTATGCTTTGATACAAACTAAGAAATGGTATGGCTTAAGCCTCTATAATTTAACAAAGTTAACAACACATCTTTGCTATATATTCGTTTTACTCCAACAAGGACTGATGCAACCACACTGTTTGCGAAGTAATCACGTGTGGCATAGCAATGAAGCCAAACATTTCACCCTTGACTCAATGAAACCCCTTGTTTGTTGGCTGGGCGGTGGTTGGGGGGCTCTGGCTGGGTGTGTGGTGGGCGCGTTGCTTCAACAGCCACCCAGTGAGAGAGAGAAGAGCGAGCAAAGGCACCCACGTGTAAATAAACGTGGACGAGGAGGGGAAAATGTGCCATGTTGGCATTTCCGTGTCACTGGCCCACGTCATTCATTCCAAGGCGGATTGATCCAGACACTTGCAAATGGCCAAAGTGTTAGAAACACTTAGTTTCAACCACTCCACACACACACCCTCTCTCCGCGTGGCATTGATTGTACATGTAACCCTACTTACTCGCTCCCATATGTACGTTAACTGTTTTGTTACTCCACTACTGGATGAGGGTCTCCCCACATCATGTGGGGGGTTAGTTGAACATACTTCACCACACTGGTCAGCGCAGGATACTGAAGGCGGGGAGCACAGATGCTGGAGCAGGGTACAGTACTGCAGTCTGCTAACAATGCAACACCACAGCAACCTACAACACCTATTTGATGCATTGGTGGTCGCTCATCCAATCACTATCCATGCTCAAACCTACTTGGCTTATGGCATTTTGGATGATTTGATTAAAGATGGTAATGATGAACTGATGCAGGATTGCTATACACACAATCCAGTATTAATAGTAAGCCTATCAACATGTAAAAAATAACTACGTGGAGAGACTTAAATAGCTCAATGTGAGCGAGTAAAATTGAGCATGGGAAACAGGTTTGGTGCTCACAGGGGCCAAACTAGGCACCCTCCCCCTTCCAAGGATGGACATAAGTTGCGTGAAAGAAGTTGAACATACATACCGCTCATCTCATACCTAAACAGGTGGGTGTCCTGAATTATCTGCTCCATTGCCCCTTGGCTTGCCACTTGATCCCACCTTCTGGGCACTTATATATCCCTGTCAATTTGTCTCGTCATTCAGTCACTGTCAGGTTAGCCACATACCGATTTACCTGCTGTCACATACAACAACCAGCTGTAACCACGACAACATGTCTATTCAATCGTTAACTAATGTGATATTATCTATTTTTCATTTGACAAATTCTAAAATTACCCACAAATTGTCCACTACTTGAGCATATTGATGTGCCACTACTTGAGAATATTGGCACAAGACAGAGGGAAGTGGAAACAAATGTGGACACCTACGGGCTATCTGCCTCATAGATCGTGAGTGATGATGATGACTCACAGATTACTCAATGGGGATTACACACAGTGATCATTGCCCCCTACTGGTTGACTATTGCCCCAGGTCACTCTTGCAAATCAGATTATCCTTCTGATCTTTGCAGTTTCCCACCTTGTTTAAACAAAATGAACTTGACATTTGAATCTGTACCTGCCAGCCATCACCTCCGCAATTCCACTGGTTGCATAATTAATACACCCCACTCATCATCCGCGCCTGTGACCGTATCTCCTGGAATGTGCCCATACTCGTCTGGTTGAGCTCGAACAGTGCTTGGATGAATCTTGATTTGAAGCTTTCGTGACTGCAAGAATCCATCCGTATTCTTTGGTTCTTTCGGTAAAGTCACGCAGGT
>CM025626.2:5638495-5670434 GCA_014621495.2 Entosphenus tridentatus
TTTTAACCTCCAGCCAGCCATCAGCTGTGTCATTGACACCCATCACATGGCCACGCACGCACATTCGAGGCAGGGGTGGCAACTTCGTTTCCACCACCACCACCCCCAACTAAAAGCGACACCAATCGTCCCGCTGGCGGGCTGAGTGGGTAGGTTACCCCAAAGCAGAGCCCCTGTCCACGTTGCAAAAGCCGGTTTAAGAGATAGCGTGTCGACCCATACGGTGTCCCACGTATTCTTGTGCAGGGAAATTGAGTTTTCAGGTCCATACGGCGTACGGGCAACACACAACGTGTCAATATGCTCGTGTTTCTCCCTTGTCATGAGACTTTGTAGGACGAACGTTGAGATGTACAAGGGCACGGGGGTGACCAATAAGGTCCTGAATTGGTGCCCGTAATAAGCTGAGGGCACCGATTAAGGGGTTGACAGATACGGGGTTAATAGACACGCGTTGACAACAGACGGTGGTGGCAGCTGAGGTGGTTGTGGTGGTGGTTGCGGTGGTAGCTGAGGTGGTTGTGGTGGTGGTGGCAGCTGAGGTGGTTGTGGTGGTAGCTGAGGTGGTTGTGGTGGTGGTTGTGGTGGTAGCTGTGGTGGTTGTGGTGGCAGCTGCAGTGGTGGTGGTTGTGGTGGTTGTGGTGGCAGTTGTGGTGGTTGTGGTGGCAGCTGAGGTGGTTGTGGTGGCAGCTGAGGTGGTTGTGGTGGCAGCTGCGGTGGCGGCGATGACGACGACGAGAGAAGTCATGAGGTAGAAGGGGGACCACGACACCAACAACAGCAAAAACCGCGGCGAATTAAACGAAATTTTCTCTCGACTCGGTGCATCAATGAGGGGAGTGGTGGTGGTTTTACCTTCGCCTTTCCCGCTTCAACCTTCCTGCGTCGCTTCTCCTCCTCCATAGCTCGGCGATTTGTAGACGATAGAGAGAGACAGACCGCGTTACGGATGCATGACAAGCAAGAATAACTTAAATTAGTTGAAGAAGTAAAACGAGTCGCGAGCGGTCGCGACCACTTCCTCCGCGCGGCTTCTCCCCCTTTGCAGGCTATGGCCGCTCGAGATCTCGCGAGAACTCTGGCCCACCTGTGCGCCAAATCTCGCGAGCGTTTGTGTTGGCCCCTCCCCCTACCGCCCCCCCTCCCGCCCCTCCCCCGGACCTCGTGGCTCTCACCTGTGCCAGGTGATGATGAGTGCCGACGTCACCGCTGTGTATCGTGGTGGGGAGGCCACTCCATACTCTTAGGTTTTTCGGTAAAGTCACGTAGGAAAAAATAAAAATAGAAATAATAGAAAAAATATTATAATTATTAAATCATATAAAACTTCTTTTGTTTCTACAATTTTATTAATTTTTTACCTACGTGGCTTTACCGAAATAAGAATAGAAATAATAATAGAAATAAACAAATTATATGATTTAATATTTTAAAAAATATTACATTATTTTATTTCTATTATTTTTATTACTTATTTTTTACCTACGTGACTTTACCGAAAAACCTAAGAGTATGAATCCTTGCAGTCACGAAAGCTTCAAATCTAGGCCACTCCATACTCATGATTGGGTGATGCTGCTTCTGCTACAAGGACTGCGTTGGCAAGCGGTGGGCACGATCACAAATAACACAGCAAACTATGATTGTTTTTTACCCTTTTTATCTGGCAACAAAACTGACACCTTTTTTACAAGGAGTCATGTTTGCATTGACCACAATACCTGCGGTCGGAATGCAAACAAAAAACACAACTCTGATAATGTATGCACTGTCCTTGAAATTGATTGGTCCACACCCGAGATAGCTTTCCATAGAGCCTAGTCTCAAAAACGGTGTCAGTTTTGTTGCCAGATAAAAAGGGTAAAAAAAACAATTATCATATTTTGCTACTGGCAAAGAAGGGTCCAATGGTGTAAACACAGCAAACCTCGACACATTGGTCAATAACACTGTTGCCTTTAAATGTAAAATATATAATTGGTGACGTTTCGGGCAATGGTCCTTGTTGCCTTGGTGTGGTCTCGGGGCTGTTTTTGTTGTTTTTCTGCCTTGTTCAAGCTTGCATATGGCGTTGCCAAATCGGTGACAATTTATATACTTGTGAAAATTTGTTCTTCTATGCTTTATATGTATGACGACTTGCTTACCTATTCTCTATTTGCTCTTACAGTATATCGTTTTTTTTTTGTCAAAAGAGCTTCATAGCTCATAGGATTTCTCCATTATTCCGATTCTCGTTTTTGTTCTATGAAGGGCTATTGCCTGAATTCTCGCTTACAGTATTACTGTATATATTTAGTTTCCTTTTAAGATAGTGTTATTGACAAATGTTGCGCTTTTATTGATACACAGCTCCGCCGTAGTAACGTGGAATGCAGAACCCTCCTGAAAAAAAGTCTTGAGACTCAGTGAGGCCTTTCTGTGTAAAATCAAGTTCGTTATTATTATAGATATTATTAAAATATTAAATTGTAAATGTCCAGGAATTCTGAAAAGAGAATAAAAAGCCCAGTGACTGAAAAAAGTAGAGGGGTGGCAAGAGTCAGCGATCTGACTGGAAGCTAGCAACACCACTGGACACGTGCTTGTTATTAATCATTGATAAACAAGATAGCCACGGACATCGGTTACCGGGTTTCCAATTCAATGTTTGCCGAATGCGTAGCCCATTGCCAATACACTGCAGGATAAATTCCTCCCCCCCCCCCCCGCTGTCGCTCATAGGGGTTGCTTGACCATACTTCTCCACGTTGGTCAGGGCGAGTTGAAGGTGAGACAAGACCAATATTGTCCCAACAAAACACACAACTAATAATTTATACAAAATAAAGGTTTTTCTTGGGTTAGATCGCGTAAATATATGAAAGTGTTGTTAAACCCGTTACCAGCCGACAGCCAATTAACAGAAAATGCCAATTCGTTACTAGTCCAGCACAACAGTGTGTTGGAGAGCAAAGCCACAACATTTCGAATGTAAAAGCCTGTATCATGGATATTGGTCGCGAAAGCCTAAGTGTTAAACTAAGAATTTATAAGATGCATTATAATCATCCATAGCAGTCACTGTCATGAGGTTGTTTTGGGAGTAGGTACGAGACCCGCAGAGACATTTCCACAATCAGTGTTGATATCAGTGGCTTGGCTACCTTGTGTGCCGGTGTTGGAAATGCACCGGGACCATAGCCCAGTGAAACGCAAGTGCCGAGCTGCTAGGTGGCAGGAGAATGGGTAGTGGGCCCCCTTCTCATTTCTCTACAGCTCCAGGCAGGAATAATGCCAACCACGCTCCACCGCTGGTTGACATCACAGAACATTGCACTGTGCATGTAACAATTTTCTATTTATATTTTGTTCCTGGGTAGTAAGTGTTATTTCCTAATTTCTTATGCCTCAAAAGTACAGAAAATGGCTATTATTCCCCATAAACTTTGCTTTTGTGACCAGGACAGTGATATTTTGAAACTTACCTATTTTCAATGAGAAAACGGGCAAATGTCTTTTCTTTCACATAGTCAGATAAAAACAACATATGAATCGAAATGTATATGCATTTATACTAAAGTGTTTTTATCTGACATTAATTAAGCCAAGTATAATAATTGCGTTTCCTGGATGAATTTTACGACAAAAAAATTGTCAGTGGAGCACAAAATGAAACTGAATTCTGCACAAAATGTGTTTATCATTCATATCTCGTTTAAATCTATGAACACAGATGTCACATTGAACAGGGCAAGCACTGTTTCCCATAGTTAAAAATACATTTCAAAGGGATGTATGTCTTGTCCAACATGAGTCGACATTCAACATTCTTAGTGCTTTAATAGTTGTTTCTCAGTGTTATTGCGGTAATCCTCTTAAAACTAGCTAATTGGCATGCCTGCATTACATTCTTTTAAAATATATGATCATGTTTTCATCCATATTATGAAGATCTCTGAAACAATGTGCATCTTATCATAATTTTTTTTATAATAAAACATAAAGATATCCATGTAGGCCAGGAAAGCATGTCTGAAAGCGATAGAGGGAAAAAATAACACTGTAACATTAAGTGAAAAAATGTGTAGTGAATTTCTCAGATTTAAACACGTTCTTAAGTGAAAGACTGCAACAAGTGCTAAACAGAATAGTGGGAAAATTAGTTTAAATCAGGTGGTGGGGAAAATGAACTGGGTAAAATGTATTCAAACCTTACTTCATCTTCAACTAAAACAGTGATAAATGTGCAACTGTGGGTATTCATTTTCTGCGGAGGTGTGCGGGGAGATGCGGTTGAGTGTGGCGGTGTTGGAAGCATCTGAGAGCAGGCGTGGGTGGCTCCGGTCGTGCAGCACGGCGCCGCATCATGGTCTGTGCGCACGCATCTTCGTTCCGACGCTCAAAAGCCGTGCACCTTCAGCTGGTCTTCCTTGGCAATGTCAACCTAAGCACGAAATAAATAAATAACCCCCCTCCCGCATTGTCAGTGTTGTCACTCGCTGGCATACATCCCAGTGATTATTGTGGTCATGAGCGTGCATAAGAATGCGTGGAAAAAGTCACATGGTTTTTGGAAATACTTTAGATTATATTCTTGGTTCTTTCGGTAAAGTCACGTAGAAGGGAAGTAACAAAATAATTTAAAAAACTATTAAACAATAAATATTTTTATTATTTTATTACTTCCCTTCTACGTGACTTTACCGAAAGAACCAAGAACATGAATCCCTGCAGTCACGAAAGCTTTAAATCAAAACTTTAGATTATGTCGCCAAAGGGCAGGCCCATGAAATATTCGTACATTTGGTGGGTAGATGACTCTCGGTTAATGCTGTAACAGAGCACTGAGCCAATACCACTGACATTGAGTTTGAATACGGGCAACTATCTGTGATTAAAGGGCAACACGTGTATAGTATTTGTCTGGTTATTCTTCGCACGAAAAACATTACTAGTTAGTATTATTCACTTGTTTAGCCAGGAAAGTCTCACTGAGTCTCAACAATATTTTTCAAGAGGGACCTGAAGTTTTCGCAGTAGAGGGCAACGATTGTTTTACAATTAAGTTTTTTTCACATTTGGTAAATTTGAACCATGAAGCTGGCACGAAAATGGCCTACTCGTCTTCAGATGACGGCTCGGATTTTCAAACGCCCGCTGCGATGCTGACGGCACTTATTTAATGGTTAATGCACCCATAGTGTTAACCAGGAGAGACCTTCCGAATTCGAACCACAAAGCTTTGCAACAGGTAGTGAGAACAGGCTACCAGTTGGCCACGTCACCACCCCAAACATGTTTTTTAAACGCAACGTTTGTACCTTTTTAATGGAGAAGCGTACAGAGAGATGCCTTGGTGTAATGCATAACACTGGACTTTCCATCAAGAGGCGCCGGTTTGATTTCACCTCCCAGCACGGCAGTCGAAACAATGGGACACGTTTCTTAAATCCCCCCCACCACAACCCCTCATCGCCTCTCTCCATCCAGCAATATAAATGGGGACACCAAAGTTAGTCGTTCAGCAGGGCAAGTGTGGTGGGGTAAAGTATGAATATTGCCCAATAACTCTACAGCTCCCTCTAGAGGTCCAAACGGCAGCAGTGGGTTGAGCAAGCCATTGCAGTCCCTCACCCTGATGTTTTATTCACCCATAAAAATGCATTCATGACGAACATTCCACTGGAATCAATAACCGATTCCTCACTTCAGGGAATTTGTAATCAATTCTGAAAACGGCTACCAGTTATGTAGACAACCCCAAAAAGTATACACATTCATGGGCACAATTCGATGCTTGTAACATGAGCTTTATAATCAAATCGATAATTATAGACTCTCCTTGACCTTCATGTGTAGAGTCATAACCCTTTGCCGTCTGCACCGCGGGAGAGTGAATGCATCACTACTCTGACAGTTCATCAATAGACTCCCATCGTCACCGAGCGTTACGCTCAGCTTCACTTGGTCAAACGTATCCCTAGGGTGTACGTAGACTGCAATAAGTGAGTGACCTATTAGTTAGGATGTGTTTTCTGGCTACCTTCTAGTATGCGTGGGGTTTCTCTTAACACGGCCTTACTCAAACACGAATTTTTAAAAAACGCATGATTTAAAATGTATTAAACGTTATAAATAAGCTCATCATATCGTACTGTATTTGTAAAAATACAGTTCGTATTCGCAAGGATACGAGTTCATATTCCGGTTGGTCAGAGGTCAAATAACTCAACCTTTTATCATCAATCCGGGGCCGATAAAATTGGTACCACTCTGTGGGTAGGTCAACAGCGGCTGTCATCGAGCGAAATTCACTTCGGTCATTGGAATGTCGAAAGGGCACCGTCGACTTTAGGCTGTAGACAGCGAACGAGCACCCACATTTGTGATTCGTTTTTCACCATCGCCATCATCACCATCACCACCATCAGTGGTGATGGCGCGGTTGGCAACGGCACGGACCCTGATGCAAAGAACGAAATAGATCCTCCTCCACTGTACAATTGTCCCACTCGTCGTTGCCAGGGGTATGGGTCGCCCTCTTACCCGTGGGCGCTTGTGTGCAGTTGCACCGCCTGCACAATCAATTGCTACAAATACCTGCCACTCGCTGCTCAGTGATGGCAACGTCACCACGTGCACTTTGAGGCCACGTGCAATTTGAGGCCCTCTGAGGCCACGTGCACTTTGAGGCCACGTGCACTTTGAGGCCACGTGAAGTGTCGAAGGCTCGCTGCTGACAGGTATCGGGACAGACCCAGCAGGTGCCATGGGTTGGCCAACTGAGATGACCTCAAGATGCACCACCAAAATTGGTACATTCCCATCCGCTCGTTTCTGTGAGCGTCGCTCCTGTGACCTCCAACTACCCAGTAGCGTCCTTCGATAGCTACGCAACTATTATTACCAAGCATCAACGAAACCACTCACGCCACTATCACATCCATCACGATGACCACCACAAACACAACCAACGTATGCCACCAACACCACCATCAACTACCACTTTCGCACCTCCGAGTATCACGGTTAGCTACGTAAGGTGCGAAAGAAATTGAGCATACGTTAACCGTGACAATGAACATACTTATTGTGTCACCATAATTAATCCATCGCTATGGCCACTATGGCTTTACCCCTAACCATCAAACCCAGTCACCATCATACTTATCATTCATCACCACCACCAAGTAACCTCCATGATCACCATTACCACCACCAATATCCACCACGATCACCAACACAATCACCACCATCACAATCACCACCATCTATTCACCAAAGCAATGACCGCAATTATCACCACCTCCATCTCCACCAATAACAATCACCACCATATCACCACCAGTGCCACCATCACCATCTCCACCAATAATAATCACCAGCACCATCATCACCAGCACCATCATCACCAGCACTATCATCACCAATGCCACCATCAACATCTCCACCAATAACAATCGCCCCCATCATCACCAGCACCATAATCACCAGTGCCACCATCACCATCTCCACCAATAACAATCGCCCCATCATCACCACCAGCATCACCATCATCATCAACACCACCACCGGGGACACAAGGCGGCCATACCATGCCCTCACCGAAAGACTGGAGATTCTGGATCGCTGACACACGCCAGACGGCTCGTGTCCCTCTTCTAGGCAATGAGCCCCGGCTCCCTCCTCCGCTATCTTCGGTGATCTTCTCCTGCCCGGGTTGCACCGCTACTTGTCCCACATTCCCCGCCCCCTCACTCACTCCTCCTCCTCTTCCCCAGGGCGTGCCGTTATAAAACAACAACAAAATCTGCGCCACCCCCACCACCACGCTCCGCTTCAAAGCCAAACGCTGCAACAACAACAAAGCCCCACACACACAGAGGGGCAACCACCACGTGACGTCAGAGGGGGCAGTGGGGTGAGACACCAGGCGTGCGTGCGGGTGACATGACGTCACAGCGGTCGCCTCGGCGACGAATTTGAATAACGGCGGGGTGGGGTGACGTCACGGCACGCGACGGAACCGGGAGACGAGGTTTGTCAAGAGCGATGACGTATTCGTTATGGGATGAGAGACACCAGGCGTGCGGGTGACATGACGTCACAGTGGTCGCCTCGGCGACGAATTTTAATAACGGCGGGGTGGGGGTGACGTCACGGCTCGCGACGGATCCGGGAGACGAGGTTCGTCAAGAGCGATGACGTAATCGTTGCGGACATTTGCGACTTCGTCCGTTTCAGAGGCTAGTGACGACACGTCACCCTTTGAACAGCAATGACGTCATTGCGATGGGCCAATGGCGTTGCGTTATTGGGCGCAACCTTCAGAAACCACGTGCTTGTGGTGGAGTTCAAGGTGCACCTAGCCTGGCACAAGCGTCGTGGTGACGTCACCGCCACTTAGTGGCGAATGTTGCTGTAGCGCGCATCGCGCTGCGTAACGAACACAAACGACCCGGGTTCGACTCCCGCTCACGGCCAACACCAGTGACGATTATCTGATCCGGTCCTGGTCTTCCCCTAGACAGACTCGGCCTTAAATTAGTATCTGGTGCGGTGTGTAAACATCAGCACTGGGGAGACAAAGGCAGACGGGCATGATGCTGGCCAACCTTGGACTTCAAAAAGTGCTCGCTAATAAGAATTGGCCCATCAGTTTAAGACTACAATGGGGGATCATTGTTTTGGTGCCGTTGGTGCAAGTTAAAATGTTACGATCCTCTCTGTTTTTTTCGGTAAAGTCACATAGGTAAAATAAATATAAAATGAATTAAAACATAAATTAAATCACGTTTCGGAAGCAACACAAGCAACCATCATCAGGTGTAGACTTCTCCAGCAACATTAGAGGCGTATTTGCTGGAGCAGTCTACACCTGATGACGGTTGCTTGTGTTGCTTCTGAAACGTCGTGATTTAATTTGTTTTCATTTATTTTATATATTTTTTCACCTACGTGACTTCACCGAAAACAAAGTATGGATCCTTGTAGTCACGAAAGCCTCAAATCTAAAAGTATGTTACGAACCAATGCATTTCCACGCCAAAACAAGAGTAACAAACCGAGTACAGAAAAGCAATTTTATTACGGTGTTAATTCGATTAGTGCTCACAATTTGGAGCCTAAATTCAAATGTATTTTTTTACGATGCCCAGTATGTTGTCCGTCTCAAACACTGTCTTGCCCTTTATAATTGCCTGCACACTTCATTTACATATAATGGTATGCATTATAAACGATAGCGAGTGAAATAATCTCACTAAATTGTAATTTGCATTATATATTCATAATGCCAAGTACATAGGAAAAGCTTTGCAATGTGCATACCTTTACCACGCATTTCATTACATCTTGCTGTTGCGAGACGGCAGGGTTCTTAAAATATATTATCTGGTGGGCCACAATATAATTAGTGTGTGCTGGCAGATTGCGTGACATGTCACATTTACAAACGTTAAGACGTCCACGTGGTATGATTTCAAAAACGTCTGTACATCTGCATCTCTTATCTCCAAGTCTCATCTTTATCGTCTATTGTTGATCTGAGCAATCTCTATTTCTTTAAGTCTTGGTGGACCCTAATGTGGGCCATTCCAATAGCCCTCAATGTCACATTTAGCCCGTGGGCTACCACCAGCCCGAGCCCTGCTGAAAGACTCGAAAGCAGTGTTAAGAACATGTTTCAGACCTGGTATCAACTGTATTTACAGCGAACATCAGCTGATGAAAACTGTTCATATACCAGATTTTCTTCTAAGACACCACCTTGTAAAAGGTCCACAATTCATACCTTTTCCTCACATTTCCTTTTCTCTCAAGGACCCCTTTCGCTTGAGATGTTTAATCATGGACTTAGTTATCAGTTCCTATTGATAAGGTTGCAAACAAACTTTTGAGCACTTTCAGCTCATTAATTGCCATCACTTGCGGGTCTGTCAGGTTGAGAGAAGGGCGAGTGGCCAGCAGGGGGGGGGGGGAATCGCACAGCAGTGAGCACTCGAACCACCGCCGCCGAGGGAGACGGCACTGATTTGCGACTCATTAGGTTGCTGTTTCGAGATACAAAACTGGCTTTTATCTTGTAAACAAGTACCTTGGTTAGTCTGTCCTCAAGCTCTACGGTCAAGTGTTACTACAATAGTGGCATCACTGCCAAGTTATATTATCTCTAAGATTTTTAAAGGTGTTTACAAGTGCTCATTTGGGGTAGCACCACCCTTTACATTTTCAATGGACAAGTTTAGCAAATGTGGGAATTTCATTTGCAGAGCTGCAAATAATTGCAGGTATTGAGACATATAAATTTTGCGAAAATGTTCATGTTCTTTGAAGTAAAATTGGTAGCTTCCATCATATAAAAAATAAGCTTTTTGTGGTAATAAAGAAATCCATATTGATTAACCTTTGCAATTCTTCACTCGTCATGGGCTACACTGACCCCAAGGTCCCATAAGCCCCCAGCTCTCACATGAAACTGCGTTGCGACGTCATTTTGTCTGTTGAAGGCGAATGATACGGCAATCTATTCCTCTCGACGAGCTGTACACGATGCACTAATCAAAGTTTTGTATCTTCTGCGCATTCGTCCTCGCTGCGCTTGGACGACAACAGAATGATCCGCGCCAGGTGGGTCGCGGCATTTGTGCGTAGCGGGACGGAGTAGCCAAAAATAAATTTAGATTTTGACTTCCGTTTATTTGGACGACAGGTTTAACACACTTGTTCAAAACCGGCTCCAAGCAAGTTGGCAATTTCTTCCCGTTTCCTTTCTCCGGCGTCGTCCTGAAATGCGATGTCCTCCGTGGGATAGTGGATGACAACATCTTTGCTGCTCGACTCGTCGGCAAAGTCATCCAGCTCGGTCTCGTGCAACAGACAAATGTTGTGGAACACACAGGCCGTCATGATCACATCCACCATTCCGTTCATGTCGGACATGTCCAGGTACTTCAAGCGACAAAACCGGCCCTTCAACATGGCAAAGGCCCTCTCGATCACGCTCGTGGTGGATATCTGCACAAAGTTGAACTTCTGCTCGCGATCCAAGAGCATGCCGGTCTCCCGATACGGCGTCATCAGCCACGACTTTAGGTAATACGCACTGTCCGCCACCATGTGATACTGAAGGGGTATCGTCTGCTCAGCCTCTTCAAACAACGGGGACTTCTTGAGCACGCAGAAGTCTGTGATGCACCCGGGCCAACCGGTGAAGCAGTCGAGGAACTTGTAATTGGCGTCGCACACCGCCTGAAGCACCAGTGAGAAAAACCCTTTGCGGTTGTAGTAATTTTCTGGGTTCAGCGTGGGAGCTTTGATTGCGATGTGACAAACGTCCAGTGCGCCAATTATACCCGGAAAGCCCTTCTGGCGCTCAAACTCGGCGGCGATGCCCTCGAAGTCTTCCGGCGAGGGCCAGACCAGGTAGTCCCTCATGAGGTTGTTGATGGTGGCGGCGCACACCCTGCGCAGGCACGTGAGCACGGAGGAGCGCGGGATGCCGAAGCGTTCGCCGATCGTGCGCAGGCACTCGGGAGTGGCCAGCGTCCACAGTGCCACAAGCAGCACCTTGGTGAGTGGGATCGGAGGGCGACCCCCATGGTAGGGCTCCGTAGGGAACTCGGGACAGCGCGCCAGCTGGCTGACAAGCACGTCGAAGGTCTGGCGAGACACGTGGAAGTGGTGGCGGAACACATCGGGGCTAACTTGAGGGATAAGCTCCTCTGTGCTCTGAATGATGCTCGCCACACTCTCGGAGCCCTGCCTGCAAGTAATTGGAAAACAAAACAAACAAAAAAGTTAGGAAGAAAATCAAGCATTCGCACGACTCCGTAACGCTTTCCAACACGTGTTTGTCCTCAAAGGTGTTTTTACAGTATGAAAGTGGTTCAGCAAAAACAACCTCGTTTGCATATTTGCGTCGTCGTGTTTGCTCTCAATTAGGTCTCCCGAGATGTGGGCAACCCTCAAATCAATTTCGTTTTCAAGAGGTCGTCAACACAGCTTTATACCAAACTAGAGCAACGTGAGTTGAAAATCGTTAGTGTACGGTGCATTTGAGACTCGTGTCTGTCCTAGCCCGACAAATTGAGGGCCTCCTCACGGCGTGCAAGTCGTGGGGGTTATGTGACCATACTTCACGCTGGTCAGTGCAGGTTCGTGAATGTGGGGGAGCAAAGTGCTGCACTGTAAAATTGTCTCTGCCCTGCCCTCTGCTGCCTACGATGGAGCCCTGCGGCACTACAGGGTGTCCCATAAGTCTGGAATCACGGGAAAAACTAAGAGCCACCTTGAGCCTGCAGAAACAAAAAACATAGAATTGTTGTTCCCTATGATTCCAGATTTCTGGGCCATCCTGTATAACAACCTGTGCATGGTGGTCGCCAACCCAAGCCACTCTCTAGACTCAAACCTGCTCAGCTTTCGAGATCTGTATGCTTTTTTTAGAGACTAATTCTTAACTCCCTACTTGCGATCGCCGAGGCCGTGAATTGGTAGCACATTTCGCGAATCGCTGCGTCAACGCTACCCCACGAGGCTACTTGCGTGCAAAGGCCCTGTAATGTAGTAAAGTGCACATAGCCTGGCACAAGCGGGGCACTGAGGTGGCCAGCTGTTAACCTCTCGATCCCGACCCTGAAGCCTGCTATATATTTGTAGTTTGCGTGTCTCTCTCTCCCCGTGCATTTCAAGTTCATTGATTAGGTATAGCCCTGTGAGCCATTTGGCTCTTGAATCGGGTGCAACCGCAGCAAACAAAAAACATGAACAAGAAAACATCTTAAAGTGACTATGTGACTAAGTGCAAACAGAAAATCCAAGACAGCAAAATATTGCAGAAAAAGCACCGTACACCAACGCTGTGTGCAAAAATCCCAGTGGGATGCAAGTCAAACAACAACAACCACAAGACAACTTAGATTAAGGCCATCAGTCTTACTCTGTACTACAACAAACAAACATGGCCAAACCAAACAACTTTTCGAAAATCACCAAAACAAAGCCATGAAAGCAATTTAAGAGTATTCGGCTGCTTTACATTTCCACGCGATAAGCCACTTAGCCGAGCTATCATTTGCGGCCAGGCCGCTTCTTAAAATATATAGCTCAGCAGGGCGTGGTAACGCCACCGGAACCCCTGCGGTTGTTGTTGTTGTACGGTAGTAGTAGTACACATGTGGCAAGCACCGGCAGAGCAGAGCGGCGATCATCAGCTGTAGGTCGTCGTCTTCGGGCGCCTCCGAGTCGGAGAGCAGCAGGCGCTCCGACTCGTCCATGGAGGAGACTATTTCCAGGATGAGCGACACGAGCGCCGCGGTCACCGGGTCCAGCGCGGGCTTCTTCACCACCGCCGCCGCCGCCTCCATCTTAGCTTGGACACGTGGGGGGTGGGGGGCGCGTGGGGTGATCATGTGGGAGATAAGAGGGGCGGGGCGCGTGGGGTGATCACGTGGGAGAGCAGAGGGGCGGGGCGCGTGGGGGAGTCACGTGGGAGAGAAGGGGGCGGGGCGCTTGGGGTGATCACGTGGGAGAGCAGAGGGGCGGGGCGTGTGGGGGAGTCACGTGGGAGAGAAGAGGGGCGGGGCGCGTGGGGTGGTCACGTGGGAGAGAAGAGGGGCGGGGCGCGTGGGGTGATCACGTGGGAGAGAAGAGGGGCGGGCGCGTGGGGGAGTCACGTGGGAGAGAAGAGGGGCGGGGCGCGTGGGTTGGTCACGTGGGAGAGCAGAGGGGCGGGGCGCGTGGGGTGGTCACGTGGGAGAGAAGAGGGGCGGGGCGCGTGGGGTGATCACGTGGGAGATAAGAGGGGCGGGGCGCATGGGGTAGTCACGTGGGACAGAGGAGGGGCGTAGGGTGATCACGTGGGACAGAAGGGGGCGGAGTGCGTTGGGTGGTCACGTGGGATGGAAGGGGCGGGGCGCGAATACGTGAGACTGAAGGGGGCGTGTTTCATAGTCACGTGGGACAAAGGGCGGAGCGCGTGGCGTGGTCACTTGGGACGTGGAGACGCAGGATGATGATCACGTGGGACAGATTTACCAAATCATCAACTTTCTTTTTTCATCCATAAATTATTTCATTTATTTTCGTGATCGAACCAAACAAAAAGGGGGCGTCCATAAATGACGTCACGCGATTTTTGACCCCCCCCCATCGTCACACGGCGTCATAAAGTCAGACCCCCCCTCAAATAGGACGTCACAAAGCTCTCCCCCCCCCCCCAAAATAAAACATGCTCCAAATCGCTTTAAACTATTGTCATTGTAGTGCGTATTTAATGTGACGCTGCACTCTGATGTTGTAGGAGAAAACATTAAAAGTCGATTTAATTAGGTAGAACGTGTTGTCAATATTTATTAACATAAAACAATAAAAAATTATCACGTTTCGACTGCAACACAAGCAATCGTCATCAAGTGTGAAATCCACAGCAATACATTTTGAAAAAGTGTAGTAAAGTTTTCTTGCTGTGGATTTCGCACCTGATGATGCTTGCTTGTGTTGCAGTCGAAACGTCGTGAGAATTTTGATTGTTTTATAAATTTATTATTTTATTATTTCCCTTCTACGTGACTTTACCGCAAGAACCAAGAATAAGAACCACTATTATTCACTCTTGTCACAAACCACTTGACCAAGCTGGACTTGCCCAGTCACTATTCAAGTTAATTTATTAAGTTTAGCCCTGTGAGCCATTCGGCTCTTGAATCAGGTGCAACCGCAACAAACAAAAACAAGAAAACAACCAATGAGATAACATGGGGGAGATAGTCCCGACATCATCTCTCCTGACAGAGTTTAATCGTTATAAGCAGACTAATATCTCCGAGAACTGGGAAGTGGCCACTAAACTGTGGAAATATGATCTCGTGTTGCAGACTCCAGGTTACGAGACTGGTTATGGCCACATCGGTCTCAAGGCTCGGTCAAATCTGGCTGGGAACGGATTTGTGCAAAGGTTTTGTGGGGACACAGATAACCACCCACATGATGGCAAGTATAACTGGCGATATCTGATTATCTTGGTCATCAACTATTTACGACTATAATGAGCCATGAATGTCTGTGTGTCCCGCGCGTGTCACCAGTCCACGTCGGCCAGCCTCCCTCATTAATACTCATGAACAGATGACGTCCTCCACATGGACCCTCCCCCTTATTAATAATCATGAGTGGGTGACGTCACTCCACATGGAACAGCCCCCAACATCAATAACCATGAACAGGTGACGTCTTCCAAATAAACAGCCCCTGCATCCATAATAATAAGCGGGTGACGTCACTCCACATGGGGGCCGAGGCGCCTCCTCCCCCCTCCTCGGCGTCAACTTACAACTCTCACTACAAAGGTAGAACCCTCACGTCACGCGATCTCCGTAACGCTGTTGAGACACCGAAGTAAAAAGGACGTCATGATGAACAAGGGATTATAACCTTTAAATGAAATAGGTCTGTGTCACCGCAACATTACAAATTGCACACGAATTGATGCAATGAATATCACGTCGCGGTCTGCTTTTCACTTGCAAGTTTCAGATTTACTGAAATACACCCGTCCTTGGACGGGCAAAAGGCAAGTTGATGATCGGTTCCATCACTCATTTGGATCACACGAAAATAGTTTGAAAAGTTCCCATGTGCGGGAGGAGCTTGGTGACATCGACAAAAGTCCACATCATGATGGGATTGGGTTGTCGGGGGTTTCCTGCCTTTGAGAGAAAGGAAATAGGGGGCACATCCTTCCATCAGAGAGACACAAGTAATGCAGCACAAAAAGTAAACAATCGTCAATTAATGACGTGACAAGTTGTGTATCTTGCATTAGTTCACATCACACGATGACAAACAGCTCAACTTCTTAATCGGGGTATTTGCACATTTCAAAACGTTTTGGTTTGAACGTTCTGGCAGGCAGTGCATTGAGTGTTAACTGTTTAATTACCGGGGTGGTGGCAAACATGGTGTGACAAGCAACCAATTTCAAAGCAAATTGAAACCACCCGTTGAATATATTTCACACACCACACAATCCAAAAGGGGAGTCAATTTAATCTTTAATATCAATAACAAAACCAGGGCGTAGTACAGGCGATCATAATTGCGTAAAGGTGACATTCTGCTATCCTGCACGTGTCCAAACGGGACTATTGTACAAACGGCCAATGACGAAAACCAAGAGGACACCCCAAGTTAATTTGTTTTATGACATGGAGATGATCCGGCAATCAGTCTACCACGAATGCATTCAAGTGTAAATGCACGTGTCCAGCTCAAGTGTTTCGTAAGCTTTTGGGATTTGGCACAATAGAAGACACATCAGGCGCAGTCTCTCAAAACATTAAAATGTCGATATTTTCTGCAGAATAAGGTGAACTGGCAGACAATGGAAGGTACCGAATTCCTCATTATACCTAACTACATCTAGTGTTGATTTGAATGTCTCCATGGGACCTGCAGTTACTGTTTCAATGCTGACCTAAATCGTATAACTGGGAATTTAACTTTGTAGATAGACCAAGTAAAAAAATCATGATTTACAATTCACCAAGTGCCACACCCCAAAATATTGCAACACTTGTTGGACATGAACCCAGGTATGTTGTACACCAGCACCACTCCTGGAGGTGACGAAACGGGGGTTTAACAAAATAAATAACCCCTACACAAAAATGGAACATTCCGCAGCCAATCTACACGTAACCTCAACAGGGCCACCACAACACTTGTAGGCCAATGCCTACAGCAGGCAATTCCCCACTTCATCTTTAACGCATTAAGATAAAACATTTTCAAAGCAATGCAAAATATCAATTTTGCTCGAGGAAAACGTCTGGACTATGACCGTACTCAAAATTTCAATACTGCAACTCTTTCCGAAAAAAAACGAAATGCTGCACGCAATTACTTCAGCTTGGGCCTTAGGGTAGGAGTATAGGGTGGAATTCATTCATTCCACCATCCAAAGCATTACAGTTTGTATATTCCTCGACTATTTACAGGGTAAGCTTAGTAAAGAATTTACACTTTACTTGTGCTCACTCTCATATACAATGGGAACTTACACACTGCAGCACCTTGCTTTGTCTTGAGCATAAAAGAAGCACGTGAAGTACTGCCAACCTGATGATCAACTGAAAGGCAGCTGCAGTATAACTAGGACATGGAGTTTACTTCCCTGGAATGATCCACACAAGCTGCAGTTGCGCAGTGCCAATTCCACGTACTCCATTTCTGAGTTATAGACCAGCTTCTCAACCTTTGCCCAGCATTGTTTTGGCTTGGAATGGGCCGCTAAGTCGGGGTAGAAATTATCGCAAGTAAAAACATCAAATAATAAAACACAGGTCCAAAATTTACACGTTGAAGTTATAATAAAAATCGAATTAATGTAATGGTAAATAATGGGTCTTTATTATGTCATGCATGGTGTTCATTAGTGCCCCACCTAAATATTCTCAGCATTTTAATATAACATTTTTTTTTGTAATCAAATGGGTTGTGACTTACCACATCTAAATCATTGTTTGTTGCTTTGAAGTTGCTTCAACAGTGAAAATGGCAAACAATTTGCTCACCCCCTCCTGCCCATTTCCAGCAGGTCTCTCAAACGTTAAAAGTTTTTAAAAGTTGTTTTTTTCATACAACTGGAAATATGTATCAGCAAGTCCCTAAACTTCCAGTAAATCGATACTGACCACTGAGAGTATAGAATGCCTTCCATTATTGGAAAACTAATGAAAACCACGTTTTTTCAATTGCTGTTATATAAATGGCTTGTGTTCGACACAGGCAAAATGCTGCCCGCAGGTCATTTGCATAAACCTGGGGAAGGGGTTCAGCTGTTTGAACAGGTAGGGGGTCATGAAAGATGTGGACAGGGTCGCTAAGAGTAACAGCCTTAATCGTAGACATGTGGGCAGCAAGATGAAGTCCATGAGTGGGAGCTTGGCTCAGCTTTTCATTGTCGCAAATCCTAACGGCATACCGCACAACACTAACCGCAACCATCTGTCTGCCTGTTAAAAGTTATGCCCCCGCTAAACATCCATGTTCTCGCTTAAACCAAGGCCACACAACTGGCCAATCACAAAGCAACGTGGACGTCTCGTGCACACGGTGGGGCCGGGCCACTTCACCTATAGCAAGTTTGATCAGGTTTACCCAGGGAGGCACAAGACACTGGCGATAAGTGCCAGCTCCTGTGCCATCGTTTTCCTGGAGGGCTGCACTCTCTTCTACCTGGACCACAGCAGGACATGCTCTCGATTCATATCTAAGGCAGCCAATGCTTGGCCACAGTGCTACACGTCTGGTGACTAGGAAAACATGAGAAAGCTCCATTGAAGCACAGGTGGATGAATGTGATGGGACAGGGATAAGCAAGGGAATAGTATGGGTGGTGGCGAGGTAAGCCTCCGCAGATAGAGTTGGGCTAATGGGGCGGTTGATGCTAATGAATAGTGGAGCTTGTGTAGTGGGGGCAGGCCTAATACATATTATGGGGCTTTACTGAGCTTGGCTAGAGGAGGGCGAGATTTGGCAGGAGGCGCTATTTAGTAGAGTGCATCCGTGTTGGCGCTCCGTGGCTTCTTGATCTTCTCAATGTTCTTTGTAATGACGTCATGCAAAATCACCTACACCATGCATGAACATGCCGAAGCACGCCGACAAAGACAAAGACACATACAACAATTTACATTAAACCATAAATCACATTCTGCACTTGCTCATCATTAATCTGCCAACCATTATCTATTCAGCATTTTTTCTAAATGCTGTTTATTGTGCGAGAAAAAGACCCAATATTAAATCCTAATACACTGCAAAATTTCCCATGACCCAATCACCTAGAAAACACCCAATATCTAGTCATATTACAAAAGTTAAGTAAAGTTGTGTTTGGATAGTGCTTGGATGGGTAACTCTCATGCACCAACAGGTTGCTAAAAATCTGCAGGGCTCCACCGTGTGCAGCAGAAGGCAGGGCAGAAAACAATAACTATTTTTGTTCTGCACTTCTGTGTTTCCAGGTTGCTACTTCCTCCCTTCGCCAACCATGTACTGACCAACGTGGTTAAATACGGCCAAGTAACCCGAGACCCACAGAGGTATGGGAAGATCCACATCCAGCAGTGGATTGACAAAAAAAGGGCTGTACATTACTGCACAATTAATGTTGTTTTTAACCTAAATCTACAAAAAACCTTAACACTAACATTCACTGTAAAGGATTTGTTTATGCACTTTGCTCTTCCGTTTGACATCATTCCATAAACTGCGAGCCACATGTGGTGAGGGTGCTCACATAGTGATTGCGCAGCTCGGAGACGATGATTCGGAGGCTCAAGTACTCCTTCTCATCCAGCTCATCCACCGTGCGCCGGTAATCCTCCTGCACAAACGCAAATCCCACGGTTAACAACTCCTCAGAGGAAGTGCTGTCGCAAAAATGTCAGCTATTGCAGGGTACAGAAACATATTTAGGATTCATGTGGTCAGCCCAATACATTCACACCTTTTCCCTGCCTTGCACAAGTGACGAAGAACGTAAACATACACTCGCGCACACACGATTGCGGTACATGCACACCAGAGCTGCGGTGGTGCGACTTCACTCACCACATGGGGGTACTTGGCCACCTTGGATACGAGCTTCGCCCTGGACATGTAGTATCTAATGAACGACAACAGCACATATGTAAAAACTACTTCACCTGCATTTGCAGCAAAATAGTCCAGGTGCACGATGATCAACTGTGAAACCGTCATCGAAAATCAACATACACACTCAAAAATGCTGTTCTACATAGAACTTGTACACACTACAATTGTTGCTGCCCATGCCCACGTTACACATGGCGTGATGAAGTCAACTTATGGCCTAGCGGTTGCAGAGACTGACAATTCGATCTGACAGCTGCCCTGTGGGTGAATGAACCTTAAAAAAATACACGAAGTCTGCTTCGCAGTGGACGTTAAAGATCCGATTATGTAATTCGTAAGAGTAGGACATTGTGTACCGGTGTCATGGTCCATATTTGAATAATTCCCTACACGTTACTGAAATGGAATTACACAAATCAACTATCATCCCCTTCTAGTAAAAACTAGGCAGAACCCTCCTGCAAAAGTCCAAAGACTCAGTGAGGCTTTTCTGGTAAAAAAAAAGTAGAATTGTCATAGGTGGATTGTTACATGACAAGATGGTGAGAGATGAATAAGACTTGGGGAGGCCTTCATCGAGCAGTGGATTAATCCTGACTGATGATCATCACCACTGTCTGTCCTTCTTAAGGTTAATACACTTCTCATAGCATTGCTCAATTTTGGTTTAAGACTTGCATGCAAACATTTACAAAAACAATGAAATTATGCATGCAATTAAATATTTCGCTATGTGCATGCATGCGAGTAAGAGGTGACTGAAAATACGTTTTTTTTTCTCAGTTAAAAGAAATGAGATCCACATAATATGATCCAAAAGACATTCCATAAGTTAATTTGAAGATTGTCTCACTGAAGTAAACCAAACCCTCATTTTGAGAAATTACACTTTCAAATTATGCCTTTTGCCACGTGCAGAACTGTGAATTTGAATGTGGCTTTTGAAAAAAAAAAGAGTACAATCCACATATTTATGCAAGCATGTGTTTTTACCGGGAAATCTGGTCCAAGAAGGAGGCAGCCTCTCCCTCCACAGTCCTCAACTCTGCAACCGTGTCCTCCTGTTGGTATACACTTATTAAGGTCAGCACAGTGCACGAGGCAGTGGATTGGCGAGTACCACTTCTGGCCACTTTAAGACAAGTATCGATTTATACACACCACATGAGGTACTCATTATAAGCCTGAGTTAACCTAGGGAAAGGCCTAAGAACTGCTGCGGTATCACTCGTCACTCATGATATCCGTGGCCAGGAATTGAACTCGGGTGGCTGGGTTTGTAGGACATTGTGCCAACCACCACGCTACTACCACCCATCATGCAAACACAAACACACACCTAAATAGGCTTAAAGAGTGAGGCACATGTAAAAGCACAAATGCAGTAAAACTATTTCCCAAAAAAAAACTTCTTATATACCAAATATTCATAAACGAAATGGACTCAACATCCCAATGCAGTGAATGGTCGGGCCTCTAATGGCTGCAAATGTGTCAAACTCTTTACATGCAACATATGCATTGAAATATATACACAGAATCAGATCTACATCTTGTAGATGTAAGAATGTTTATGAATCGATTCATCATTATAAACCCATATTAAATTGTGCATATTTTTGTCCACTTTATCCTAAGATCACAGGCAAATGGTAAAGGTGAATACCTGAACAGACACGCCAAAGTTGTTTCCATCTTCAATCTTGGGGATCATCAACTGAATCCACATCTTCACCTGCAAGGAGCCACATAAACTTAAGGGACACGCAAAACTCCTGGTAGCATGGCCTTGGACCAGCGACTTCATGAACAGCGGACAGAAATTGTTATTTTAATGTTGTTAGGTGCTATATTTAAATTCCTTTGGGTGGATTCTATTAAATGGCAATGTGTAAATTAAGTTGGGTCTTCGGTACAAGGAGAAAGCTGGTACATTTATGTAATTTCTAAAATTATAGAAAGACAGAACTTTAGGTTTCTTTTGCAGCAATCAATTTTGATGCGACTGTAAAAATTAGCACATTGGATGGATGTGAGAAATAAGCTTCATGTAAGTAATTTACTTATGCCCTGGGAAAAATAGATAGGAGTTATTTTAACCGCACAATATACTACCGGGTGCTAGACATGAGTGGCAAATCCTTGATGGAAAGAAATAACAATGGGAGAAGTGGTCATATTTGGTACAGAAATGTCGCTATAGTCTCTCAAATAGCACTTGACGATTCAAGGACAAGAGTCCAGATTCATATATCTTGGCAAAACAGCTGCAACACAGCTTTGGCAATTTCCCCTATTGTTGATGACCGAGACAATCAGTGCATTTCCATCAAAAGTTTGATTAAAGGGATGCATTTTGGCAGTAACACGTGTATCTGGCCTCTTGAGTTAAGTGAAAGCATACAAAATCTAAGTCCTGTAGTGAACACATAAGAGTGTGTGGATTAAGCAAGCGAAACTCACGGTGTTACACTTGTCCATGAGCGTCCGTATTTCTGGTTTTATTCTCTCGATAAGCGCCACGAGCTTGGGGTTGCTCTGCACCATGCCGTTGAGAAACGCGTACACCTTGGTACCTGCCACACAAAAAGGGAAAAGTAAAAAAAAAAGCCTACTCATTCGGCAAGGTCACATGGCTTTTATACTATATCAACATGGCTTAAAAGAAAACTGCAAACTACACGAGACATTGTGGTTTATATTTGAATAAGTAATAGTTTCATATCACAATACCAAGGATTTTAGGTGATTGATTGAAATTAAAGTTGTCTTTTGATGGTGATGATGGGTGTGAGCGTTTCCTGAAATGCATCAAGAACTAAGATTTTTTTCCAGTAACCTCAAAATATTTACGAATAATTTCAAGATATTTTAAGAGTACTGCTCATGAAGAAAATACCAGTAATTCATTAAGTACGATTTTTAAAAAAACCTTGCCCTTAACGTTGCGGCAGAGAACACATCAATTTGCAATAAAGCTTGGCAGAAAAAAAACAAAGCAAGATTAAATTTGTGGTGAAACTTGTAAGGGGTTCAAACTCCCCTTAATGTCACATACCTTCACACTGGTCTTCCTCCGCTGCAATCTTCCTTTTCTTTCCCTGATGCTTGAAGACACACACACACACACACGAGCTGATAAATCTATGAGCAATGACACTTCCAAGTTGCTGATCGAGAGCATTGGGAACCAAATTTGATACAAAACTTATTTTGCGATACTGCGTTGGCAGCAGTACGCGAGCACAAATAACACACTTATCACATCTACAGCAAAGAGATAATCTCTCTACGATAGAGGACTATTTCCCTGAAACAATGCCTATTGAATAATGTATTATTCCCTTGAGGTCAGTGCGATTGACAGTGTGCTACAGTCGTGCTCAATATACATATTTGTTAAGTACATCTGTATATGAAATGTTTGCATATATATGCGCGCGCATGGCAGCATGCTCACATTATCCAATGCATTGTCGTGGCTGTTGGTGATGAGAACAGGCTCGGGAATAGGGATGTTGAGGTCAGAGTGCAGGCCCACCAGGTCCGTTATGTTTAGACATTCCTCCTGACCAACACACACGCACAGAACAACTGAACACGCACAACAACAAGCCCCTCGGTCCTGGCTGAGCTGAAGGTCCACTCAGTCAAATCGTGGCTTCGGGGATAATTGGAGCATCACTCTCGATTACTCTTTCTTAAAACATCAACTACTGGTAGGAATTGGTGAATATAAAGATTTGTCCGTTCCATAAGCTTATCCATCCATTGCAGTCTCAGTCATTATATTGGCCTTTGTCCACTTACACACCCTTGAATGTTTATTTGTTCTTATAGGTATGGATTGGTCTCTCCAATAATCAAATTGCCCTTTCTGCCTTAGCGATAACAAACTCATAACTCATGGGTAGTGTACAGCATTTTGAGCACACCGAATGCATTTACTTTAAAATGCATGTATTCGCCTCAGCCTCTGCTGCCACCTTTCATACGAGTAAAAAGCACCAAGAAGAATCCAGACAAATATATTTTTATTTTCAATTATATGACTGTAATTCCATATGAAATGTAGTTTCTTCGGAGCTGGCACCTGTGTCATTCTTGACTTGACTTCAAATATTTACGTCAAGTCTTCAGTTTTGAAGACATCAGTGACAATAACCCTGCACGTTATAGGTGCTCATCTCAGTAAAATATCGTCTTGATGAAAGATCTTGAGATTCTCACTGAGAGGACAGGGGCTCCCATTTTATTCCTTGCACCAGGGTGCATGACAACTACACTAAGCCACTGCACAAAAGGGTCAACACTGAAAAGGGATGTGTTGAATGGGTGTGTCTGTAACACCGGGCAACTCAACAATTATATAATAGTCCACACACTGCTGATGACACTCAGAAAAATAAAACCGGTCCACAATGTTTGCAAGCTTGTTTTTTTTGTATTCCTGCTGTGCCAATGCACCATGGATCTCCCCTGTAATATAGCAGGGAAACAGGATAAAGGGGACTGTCCATGTAACAAATGAAGTAAACTCAAGCTTAATCAAATTTCTTTGAGAAAAAACACTAACCCAGGTCTTTTGGCTGATGGAGCAAAATGTTATTTATACAGGTGGCAAAACATAACTTTGTCTAAATAGATATTTATCTTGTCAGCTGCAATCCACCAAGATGACGCATACTGCATTTTTACAATATGCATTGGCTGGTCATGTTCAGATCCCCCTTAAAGTAGTTCATCTGATTCAGCGCAGACTTGACTCAAGCCACACCGTGACGAGGGGGTGGGCACGGCACAAGTCAACGTGGTATAGCGTAGTAAAAAAAATACCCCGCCAATACACAGTATCGGGAGGCCCTCATCCAGCAGTGGACTGACAAACGGGATGTATGTGGACAAGTCACATACCTGTAGGAAAGTGTCGAGTTCTGACAGCTTTTGAGGAAAAAGGTTTGCCACCAGATCCTCAGCCTAAAATTAAAACAAATGTCAGAATAGGAAATAACATTTAAATTTATTAAACACTATTGTGAGAGCTTTTTCACTTAACTCAATACGCTACCACATTAAACGGTGATATACACTGCAGCCTAGGAATAACATTCCAACTATGTGTGTTTTCCATACCCGATATCCACATTTTCACCTCACAACAAATTCAAATTGACAATTCGTTATAGTTCCCCGAGTCAATGTTTAACTAAATCTAACATTTTATTTGGCTAGGTCTACCAAAAACCATTATCGCCGAGTGTCACCGTATTGCCAAAAGCTTAAAAAGCTTTAAAACATTGGTAAAATAATAATGTATAAATTAGATGTGAAAGTATTATACAGTCAAACATTTTGTAGGGTTTCAGATCATCATAGATTTAATCTTATTTTAGCACTGCTACTATTTGCTTTTAAAAACACATATCTCCATAGGCTAATATAAATGAAAAAAACTGGATTATTTCACTCACCTCGGCACTAATTCTTTCCTTGAACATCTCAACCTGCAATGAGAATGCACACAAAAAGGCATGATTACACGAAAATATACTACATGTACATTATTTAACTAAGAATCTATAGCAAAGGCCAACATTCATCACGGGAGCTCAGTTACCGCATAGTTATTTAAGCCAAGTCCCCCCATTGAGATAGACTGCATAACAAGATCATGATAGCATAAGCCCGGCAGACACACACTGTTACAAGTCTATTTTTAATCACCCTGCGGAAAATTTATGCATTAAAGAAATAATGGCTGTCCGTCCAACTCTGGCACAGTACATAATGTGCACAATTCTCGTGTGTTCTCAATAAATATTTTTCAGTATGGTTTCCATTCCAGACTTCAGATCAGAACAATGCCCCTGTTTTTGCCTTTTTTAAAATACTGGCTCTCATGTTTCGTTCAAAGTCTGATAAAAGGCAGCCCAAGGAAATGTGGAATTTATTTTGGCGTATAAATGAAAGGAAAAGGCAATCAAGCACCAAAGCACAAACCTAGCTTAACTCCTATGCCCTCAAATAGTGTGTTAATTATGGGATGAAGACAAAAACAAAGTGGTGCATATACTGTAAATGGAAAAACAATTTCCAAAGCAAATCTATTCCATGTTTGACTTGCCTCTTGTCTACATCATCAAATGGTTGTCTGGAGTTATGTTACTCAGCAGAAGCTGAGTAACAGCTTCAATGACTAAAGAGACTGTCCCTGCAACATCTGGAGAGGCACTGCAACTTGGATGTCTGACAATCATGGCAATGCTCTCATTTAACAATCACGCAAAACAACTGTTGCAGATGCGTATCGTGGAACATTGAGATTGCTTTACCTATACCCACCCAATGAAAACCAATATTCAAAGATCGCTCACAAACCCTAAAGCATACCCAACAGCAAACGACACACGTGACACGATACATTTACCCTGTACGCATGCAGCTCTTGGGAGTTCTCTAACCATACTTCACCACGTTGGTCAATGTGGGTTGGTTAAAGCAGGAGGAGTGACGTGCATAGTAGTTGAGTGCAACAATGTTTTTCTCTGCACTGCCTCCCTCTGTTGACCGCCACGTAGCTCTGCACATGCTGATAAATACGCTGGACTAGCGTCTCCTGGGTATCCTGTACGGCTACTCATGAATACTGTATATTAACACATGAAAAATACATGTACCTACTTCCGTCACACGCTGCCAAAGTTTACACGTTAACCTTCCCCTGGGCTCTAGATAGTTTTAGAACCATATGCCTCGTACGTGTGAATGAGTACAATCAACATTACATTTATTTACTTAATGTATTTAAAGCAGGAACGGTTGTGATGTAATTTTGTCCAGAAGATTTTTATTTAAGGATCCGTGTGGTATTATTCTGTGGACGTGTATTTTATTTACGGTGCAGTTTTGCTCAAACGCATTGCACAATGTACAAAACACATCAGAAAAGGTCACTAGACACTTTCATCAATAGCTTTAGCAACTAAACTCATGTTCCTGACAAAACACACGCGTGAAGAGGAACTGAATAGGCATTATCCTTGCGCATGCTGAATGGAATAAAAAATACAATCACGATACTTTCTACCTGCAATTCTCGTCTAATGGGTTTTTGTATCGGTAGCTTGTTTTCAGAAACTGTGCCACATGCCATGCACTTTTAAATGTGGACATGTATAAAACTATTCAGTTTAGATAATGTATTATCATAGTATATCTATTGCTTTGTTATTATTATTCTCGCTTCAGTGGGCATTTCAAACAGGTTGCCAAGTAACTGCGATGAATGTTTTGCTGTTTTGGGGTTATTGTAGCCAAAATGTAAAGAGATATTGTGAGCTAGGAACATTAATGTGTAGGATTGCAATAACCACGGGCCTACATATAAAGAGACTAAAGAACATGATATCTTTGTGTTATTCTGGAAAACACAAAACCAGATTATAATAATTTCATTGTGTTCCCAGGGATAGTTCATGACATTTTTTATGAAAGTGATATTACTGTAATGGGTATACATCCTGGCAGCCATCCTATACAAAATCAGTGGATGGTTGAATTTAAATAACTCAAGGGGCACTGTCACACACTTGTAATCAAAAGCAGTGTAAAGGGAACATTTCACTGAATGTGTTTTATGCAACTGGCCACAGGTCCTCCAGAACAGCAAATTTGAGAATTTCTGTCCAGTCACAAATGGCTGTAAAAAGGACATAACCTAATGTTACTTTATTTGGCTAAGGTATGCCAGCACCGAGGGTTCGTGTATCAAAATGTATTGATGTATCACCCCCCTCACCTTCCAAGTAGGCCGTGCATTAATCCAAGACAAGAAATCAAGTCTCGGGCGAAGCCGGGTAGTAAAGCTAGTATAACAATAACAAACCATTTCAAGCCTGTTAATCAACTATTGGATGAAGGCCTCACTGCACGCAGTGTTGATTATAGGGGTTGGTCATACTTCACCACATCAGTCACTACATGTTGAAGTAGGGGGGGGGGGGCAATTATCGGTCCAGATATCACTGGTGTTAGCCATGCTCAGGAATAAAACTTAGGTCGCAATGCATACATTCCTTGCTGATTTATTATGTAACATTTGGATAAAAAATATATGAGCTATTTAATATGCCTCAATGAATCATTTAAAGCTCTGTAGTTAATTTGGCAGCCCTGGACCAGTGGTGAAAATCCCACATTATGGTGATGGCAAGATAATCCACAGGTCAGCCAGGAGGGATGGACTTGGGGGGGGTCAATTTGAACACGCATGCTTTCGAATCTGATTGTGTACGTTTTGCCCACTGCCTCCTGTCCACTTGTCATTGTCAACATAATTAAATTAAAATGTACAGCTGTCAAACCACTGCTGAATGAAGGCATCCCCACGCTGTTGCAGTTATTGGTGAGTACATGTTGGAGCAGTTCAGATAACACTCGGCGATGGCTGATCATGATCATGACAATTATACAGTACACGTTGATCCGGGCAGACCATGGCTGACAATGGTGATATCAGGATATTATGCTACTTATCTCCTTCTTGAAGACTATATTCTGCTTATTTCTCATAGGCATGACGACGATGAGGCCTTTAATCGACAAAGTACAGACCAAGTTTGATGACGTGGCTATATATTATCCTACTCCTATTATTCATGAGATGATGCATTCAGCAGTGGACTGTGGCTGATGGTAATGACTGACGCTCTCCAGTCTCTTATAGATGACGGTGCCTTCGTCCAGAAGTGGACAGAACATGGCTAAAAATGCGACGATTACGAAAATGTTCATGATATTTACAGCTGCACTATTTCCCTTAACACAATATAACTAGGAACGTATAGGTTTGATTTTTTTTAAGAACATATATTAAGCGGGCTTGGTTAGGACGCGTCGCTGAAAGGGATGACTGAACAATGGTCAGGAATAATAATCGTGTCGCAGAGAGGAAGTCCATCGAGGAAACGGAGAGACGAGATCAGTTCATGCGCAGAGCAAATTGCTGCATCGCACCAATCGTGCGAGGTGGTGGTGGCAGCTTGAGGGATTCATCCAGCAGTGGATTTATCACAACTGACAAAGGCTTTTATCTATTTTAATGAAAAGAATATACCTTAATACAGGCATGGACAGACTATTACTTGATTTATCCGTCACGGCTTCTCGTGGGGTATAACAGCCGAATATTTCGACATTACATCGATGATGAAATGTTAACATGTACATCCCTTTGTCAACCTGACAGGGATGAAAGCCCTTCCCCTGCGTCGTGGGGTTCTTTGTTTTTACTCAACCTTACGTTGTTCGGTGCGGGTTGATGAGGAAAACACAGACCAATTAAAATACCACTTGATACCGGTGGTAGCCGTGACCAGAACACACAACCTGGGTCGCCGGGTTCACAGCAAAAAGCGCCAAACACTCACTGCGCCACCATAGATTCCCAAGATAAAAAGGCCACATCACACCAGCGGCTATTAATTAATCATAGTTTTTTTAGTACAACTAATTACACCTTCACACAGAATGAACTCCACGTCAGCCGATGAAAAAACATTCCGCTGACTTAATGTCTCCCATTTCACAATAACGCCGCTGCCTCCTCCATTCAGCAGTGAGACCCCCCCCCCCAGTGCCGCAGCTGATGACGGTGCCATTACTCTCCACTGCCTCTTCCCCGTGTCCACTGCCACCACAATCACAACCAAACACGTCGCGACAACAACCAAAGGGCTCAACTATTCGACTCGCCGAGCGAATAAAGCGATCGCGTCTCTCGCCGCGCCGGGGAGCTCCACGTGGGGGGGGGGCGTCCTGACCCTTGGGCCCAGCGCAGGCTCAAGGCCCTCACGAGGCCCAGGCGACGACTCCCACACCCTCACCCCCATCACCCGCCCGTGCCGGCGGTCCGCTCGCTCGCTCGCTCGCTCCATCGTCTCCCCCCTCGCTCACCCCACGTCCCTGGACGCCGCGGCTCGCCGCTCGCGCGTCCCTGCGCACCTTCTTGGTGGTCTCGCCGTCCAGCTTGAGCAGCGCGGACATTCTCGTGGCGTACGAGAGGGGGAAGGGAGGAGCGAAGCGCCGCGGCGTTTGTACGCGGAGGCCCCCACGGATTCTCCTACCGCAACCGGGGGGCGGGGCGATGAGAAGGGGGCGGGGCGATGAGAAGGGGGCGAAGCGGTTGGAGGGGCGGGGCGAGACGTCGACTCGCCCGGCGGGTCACATTCGCCTCGAGTGCGCATGCGCAGGACGAGACCTCGCCCACGTTTGACACTGGCTCCGCCCATGTGTGACACGTGGCTCCACCCACATGTGACGCGTGGCTCCGCCCACATGTGACACGGGCATACCGTGTCAACCCATATGGTCTACTCTAGCCCGTATTCTTCTTGTACAGGGAAATTGAGTTTTCAGGGCCATTACGGTGTACAGCCGTTTCAATATGGGCAAAAACAATTATTGTCCATTTGTTTGTGTTTCTCCCTTGTGGTGAAACTTTATAGAATGAAAGTTGAGATTTCATACCGTGTCAACCCATACGGTTTACCCCATATTCTTGTACAGGGAAAATGAGTTCCAGGGCCATACGGCGTACAGCTGTTTCAATACGGGCAAAAACAATTATTGTCCATTTGTTTGTGTTTCTCCCTTGTGGTGGAACTTTATAGAATGAAAGTTGAGATTTCATACCGTGTCAACCCATATGGTTTCACCCGTATTCTTCGTGTACAGGGAAATTGAGTTTTCAGGGCCATATGGTATACAGCCTTTTCAATACGGGGAAAAACAATTATTGTCTATATGTTTGTGTTTCTTCCTTGTGATGGGACTTTGTAGGATGAACGTTGAGATGTATAAGAGCACGGGGTGATCAATAAGATTGGCACTGATAAGGGGTGACAGGTATGCACGGGCCTCTACACCATGCGTGCGGGCAGAAGCAGCTTTGTCCACCCAACATTGCCTGCTGAACTCGTTTGTTACCTCTCATTGTACAGTACTGTTGTTCTAAAAGGGAGTTTTCGGAGTCACGAAGTCGTCCAGCAACCTCTTCTGGCCCCCACCTACCACACTCAAGTGAAAAGCAATATTGTCTTGGTGTGGTCTTGTTGTTTTGCTGCATTTCCCAAGTTTACATTTGATCTTGACCAATAAAGGACTACCAAACAATAGAGATTTGATCTTGACAAATAAGCAGGAATATATGCACTAGTGCAATTTGTACTTTTATGATTTATTTATATTGATTGTTTAAGTTACTTGCTAAACTTGTCTCTTTATGACTGTCCTTCACTGTACTGTAGTTTACTGACCCGCCTCGACTGGACGTCTGTGATAAAGTATCTTATCAGATTCCTCCAGGATAAAGATTCTGATTCACGACCTACTATCCCCACACCACTACTTACTATCGGGCTATTGCCCGAAACGTTGCCTCTTACACGTCACTCTTACTGCGGTGGTATTTAAGGACGTGTTGAGTGTATTTATGCTTGCGCACCACTGCTAAGGCAGAATCTCACGCAAAGTAATGTTTAATTTTGTTATTTATAATCTCAAAAACACATAATCGTTTGAACCCATATCTTTGAGGTCCCTTGCCGATTAGTACGATTGGCTACGTACGGTGCGAAAGAAGTTCAACATACAGTACATATAAATAACATCTGGCAGCTCACTAACATTGACTCCAGCACGCCTGACTGGTGATTTGATAGTTTGTCGAAACCGGCCCAGTTTGCTTGAATCAATAAGAATGCAATTAATTACACGCACAATATTTCAGAGCTATAAACGACCGTGACTCACTTGGGTCAATGACTCTGTAATTATGCACTCCTAACAAGGCTTGTGCGGCTGATAGATTGTCATACTTTTTGTTTTAAGCGGAGAGGCGGATATATGTCCGCTTTGCTGTTTTTAAATATATTTGATTCGCATATGAATTCGATATGCGTGACCGGCAACCATCGCAATGAATCTTATATAACACAGTTCTGGGAACGAGTTGATTTCAGGAATCGCATTCGACTCGATACCGCTGCCATCCCCGTGTAAAATATTGGTCCAACAAAGGCGTCCGGGCGTGGTCCTGGCCACAACAACACACCCACTGTGTGCCGTGCCCGGCCTTCATCAGTGCTCGCTGACAGCACTTGCCCCCAAGAGTCTGTGAAGGCTACACGGGGGAGCTTTGTCTTAGACGGAAATCGTTCTGAACGTGCTCAGTCCGCTGACCACTGGCGCGCCTTCTCCCACGTGTCTGGGCACCACGTGGTGGGTGAGGGGGATG
>CM025626.2:5675434-5709597 GCA_014621495.2 Entosphenus tridentatus
CAGGAGGTTCCTACCAGTAAAAACTTTAACACTTGTGAGAATTTGCAACAACACCACAAGAAATGTGCCTCCTGGGCTCTGGAGACCACCTGGAGAAGATTCCAGGCACGTGTCGACAACGATGGCGAACAAGTCGAGACTGACTTTTTGAAGCTCTTAACATTGCATTTGTTACCATGTTAAAGTGCATTCGTTTGTTTCAGTTTAATTTCATTTATTAGGTACCAGCTTTACTACCCGGCTTCGGTATAACCCTGTGAGCCATGCGGCTCTTTGACTCGGGTGCAACCGCAACAAAACTAAAAAACACGAACAAGTAACATCCTAAAGTGACTACAACGCAACAGAAAAATCCTGGAAAAAAACAGAAAAGTCTTCCAGAAAAAAAACACCGCATTTCAACGCTGTGTGAAAAAAATCCCAGTGGGATGAATTAAAAACGATAGTCTAGTATAAGTGTTAAGAAAAAGTTTAAGCACCCTGTATATCCTCTTATGTTCTACAGAGGGGCTATTTATCACGAAAAGTAAACGTTTACAATCCCAGTTAAAGACCACCTCCGAATATAATTTGCCATTGATGGCGAGAGGATCGTACTGAGGTTACCCTCGATAACATAATCGATTAACCACTGCGGCATCGCTCCAATCCTAAACAATCTACAGTAGATACATTCACGATGTTTAAGCTTTGAATAAAGTTCGTCCTGTATTGCTTATCTGCTAATGGCGAAGACGTGGAAGAGGCCTTTATCCGGCAGCGGATCGGCTGATGACATTATCGCACAGGGTGGTGCAGATGCCATTTAATTATCTAAAACTAATTACGTTATAAGGTTGACTTAAAACAGGAAATGTTAGGGTTTCAATTAATTGTGGGTCACAAGACATTTGGAGCACCCTGTACAACGCTAATTACTCACGTGGAGATATATTTTATAAACTTTCCAACCCAATTACATGTTTAAAAATAAATATAAAGTAACATTTTCACACGTTTACTTCCGTTGTTCTCATAACTAAAACAAAGTTTTCTCTAGATTTAGATTTGAATCTAGATTCTAGATTCAAATCTAAATCTAGAGAAAATCTAGATTCAAATCCAGATTAAAACAAAGTTTGTTTGGAGTTCGTCACAATGAGCGGTGACGTCATTTTCAGATGCGAGACTCCACTGGCAATGACGTCATTGGTGACATGACGTCACGGGGGCGGCGCGTGTATATATAAATGTGCAGGGTGGCTGACACTCCCTTCTCGGTTGGGACTTCAAGGCCTTGGTCAGCAAGGTACGGTGCTGCTGCAATCCGCATCCATCCGCTTCGTTACTCGCTGCATCTCGCAAAAATTATCACCGCACGGGATGCGGGAGGTTGTCGTCCATCCTCCTATGCAATCCCCATTATTTTGTATTTTAATAGTAATCGTGGGCGGTGGTGCAAGTGATTGGCGCTATGTGACACGCTGATTGATTTGAGCATGTGGTCGCACAGGCGACTAATGCGTTTGTAAAGCCGCAATGCTCAATGCAGAGTCTGATTGTGGATAATACTTTTATCGGTAACTGTTTTTGGTAGATCTAATAGTTTAAATGGACTAATGTAAACTGAGCCAATGGCCAAATCGCACGGAATTGCGCCGGATCTCTAAAGCTTAGGATTTCGGCCTGGATAGCGTTTAGCAGGCTACCTCCATCCATGACCATTCTAATAATGATGATGAGGCTGCCACGTGAGCCTGGTAGGCGGAAACGTTGGCGACGTACGATGCGAAAGAAGTTAAACATGCATACAGAGGGAAATGCAGCACCATCGGTTATGTACATTTGACAGTCCCATGTTTACTGTATGTGTTTTGGCCTCTAATCAAATCCGCACTGACCGGCGTGATGAAGTATGGTCAAATCCCAGCAATGGATTGACAGGCTGAACGTGCAAACGTAGCCTGGAGACGCTTCATTGTTCCTGCGATCCTTTATACAGATGCCATGGCAGTGCCTTGCATTAAAAATATATTTTCTAAAGGCTACGTTCTTAAACCCAACGCATTGTCAATAACTCTGCCGGAACATGAAAGATATGTAATTGGGCGACGTTTCGCACGGTGGCCTTTCAAAGCATGTCAATGGCATTGTTATTTTTTGACGAATGCGATATTTTATTTGCTTGTGCACCACTGCCAACGCAGTGACTCTGAATCTTAAAAAGTAGCACTTTTTCGGCTAAAGTTATTTGTGAACGTATGGACCCCTCCCCACGGCCTACAGGTCCTAAGACTGATGACCATGCTTCACCTGGCTGATCCAATGCGGTTTTGTGAAGGCGGAGAGAGTAGAGGGGGGGGTATAGAGAAGTATAGCGACCTTTTGAATAAATCCCTTGCAACGGCACCAAAACCGACCATGCTTGTCTGGAACCTCTCCCACTGCCAAGGTGACACGTGGCCGTAGCGTCCTCGGGCCTCTGCCACCCTGAGCAAATTACATTGAACGATATTTAATATCCAACTCGTGGTAGGCGGAATTTTGTAGCCGGATGGCTTTCTTGCACCTTAAATACACGTACATGCCCAGCCCTTTCACGCTGATGTAGGTCATGGTGGGGGGGTGGTCGTTCATACTTCACTATGCTGGTCAGTGCGACTTGGTAATGGCATGGGAGTAGATTTGGCAACATTCTATACAACAATTGTTTTTGCTGAACTGTGCTCTGCTGCCCACCACGTGGCCCGCTGATGTAGAGGTGTCGTGGCCATGTAATATTTTAAACCGGATGCATTACATACATGATCGTGAACTGACAAGGATTCTGCTTGAGTTGCAGTTATTTCAAATATTTGTTAGATTAAAAGCTGGTGTGTTGATCTGATCAAGCTATGACAAATATACAATTTGCCGAGTGTTTGAATCTGAAGGAAAACTGCTGTGGATGCAGTGAACTCGTAATTTTTCAAAATATTACAAATCAGTATCAAGTAGATGTTTTCAAAAATATTTTGGCCAGGACCTTGCCTGCTGTACGATTACGTGGTGTGCAGTAGAGGTCAGTGCAAATTAATGTGCTGTACTTCTGCAGCATGGTGACGTTACACGTGATAACATGAATTGCATGGATACTCTCATCTTCCAGTAGCTTGACAAAATGGCTGTGCATGACTACAATGTGCGTGCATTACAAAAAATAGCGGTGCAATTTACCACACTGTTTTTATTGCGTTGCTGTTGCAGGTGAAATGGCTTTACCTTCAGCAGCGCGATGCCCTTCTCCGTCGCTGGTGAAGTTTTTTCAGAAGTGGCCCAGTGGCAGATCCTTGGAGAGCAACCAGAAGCAGGTGATTTTAAACTTCTATGCGTGGCTCTGCAAGCGGATAACCCAACAAGCCCATGGTCGAGGTGGTGCGCATGATGGCGAGCCACCTGATGGGCGGTGAGGAAAGGCATTAATTTACCACGGGAAGCATGAGTTTCGTTATCCCAATGCACCGTAGACCCCTGCAGCCCAAAGCCAAACCCCACGCAGTTGTAAAAGCCAAGCCTCTGGTAGCAAGTGACCAGACTGCACCTGAAATGTATGGAGTCCTGTCGACAGTCAGGCGTAAGATGCCCCACGGTGACATGCTGACTACTGAAAGTGCTCGATTGTAAACAGGGAATCGAGATCTCCCAGGCCCCACACGGTCGGCAGTGCAGCAGCTGATGGCCGAGCATTGTTTTGTGACTCGGGAGGAAAAGGAAAGTTGGTTGCGGAGAAAGACAACTTTTGTGTGCCGCTGACATGGCTTGCTTAAAATTCACAAGCTACGCTCGAGTGGGAGTAACGCAGTCTTCTGTCACGAAACCGTAACTAGTAGCTACCCCACACAGTTGGGGCCAGAGTGCAGTGCAGCTGATGTTAGGTTTCTTGGTGTGACTGAAATGTGTAGTGCGTTCACCTCCAGTTCTTGGCATGAGTGTGCTGTGCGGTGCGCATTTGTGGTATGTAAGGAGGCAGAGCAACCGCCAGAGTTATGCCTTCGGTGCCAGCGAGTGTCCATCTTCTGGTTCCATCCTCATGCACTGGCACATTGCTTGGATTTTCTTTGTTACATTTCATCGTGCAACATTTCCAATGCAACCACATATGTTTTTGTGGTTGGACTATGTATAGCTCTCCAATGTGTTTTTGTGTCTGACATTTTGGCCCGAGTGTTAGGAACTTCTTTAAAAACAATGTTGCCTAATGTATAATTTAATGTTCAATTCCTGAAGAAACTCCCAGACATGCCAAAACAAACCAGGTACTACAACCTGAACATGAAAAAATGTAATAGGTCTACTTTTGCGTATGAAAATTATCTTTATTGTCCTGCAACATACCCTTGAGGTGCTAAAATTGCTGTTTTCCCTTTATCAACAAAAATAGTCTTAAAATTAATGTTAATATTGCTGTATTTTGTGGCTTGAGTAATTGTGGCCTCTCATTTGCAGTGGGTGTTGAGCTGTCCTGGGTGAGGTGATGTAATGGATCGCATCCTGGGTTTGTGGACCAACCGTACAATGACGTGGTAAGTCTAAACACAATTTTTGAAGAGGAAAAAAAACATTGCGGTAATACACGCTCGCGTATTAGACGAAGCCAGCTTTTGTAGTACGATGAGATGCTAGTGCTATCGAGAGCCATGGGCAAACTGCCTCTCCTGTGATGTGATTGCACAAGGCATTTGGTCTGAGCGCACGGCGCAGGCTGTCCTGTTATGCGGGCCCCACAGAGTCTTTCTGTGTGGACCCGTGGAAGGGACTTCAATGTCGCCGCACGCGTGATTTCACTGCTTTTTCTCTGAGGAGAGGCATCCCCACCTAAGGCTTCTGATGTCCACTTCACCATATTAATAGAAGTAATACGCCTTCATCGTCTTGTTTCGTATGGCCTATGTTGCTTTGTTGTGCAAGTTAATAACAGATGTAAAAAAAAACGCTGCTTTTAGCTGGGCTATAAAATGATGGTGCACAAGTCCCGAGCCATTTTGCCAATTTCATTGAACTACCAATATATCTCTATTTTGGGTATACCGTTTTGCCATCCCTTAGTGCAGTTGATAATGGTAAGGTGATGATGGTAATCGTGGGTATTTGCATGCCTGTACAGTATACCACTATAATCTTGGGCTATATTCTGTTGTTTGTACATTGTCGCAACTGGAAATATCGACCTATCCAATAGCGAGTTGCAGTGCGTTGACCACTGCCACTTGGTTGAATTATGATGCAGAACGTTTCTGAAAAGGTCTTTTAACTTGGTCGTGTATTTATGTACTCATAAAATGTTACTTGGCTGTGTTTTGCAATCCCTCAATGAATTGTGCTCTTTTTTTGCCTCTTCCAGAATGAAAATGGTGCTTGAGTGGTAATGGACAGAGGCCATTCAAGTTGCAAGAAAATCTGCAAGTACGTTTTGGGAATGTCCACCACCCTTACAGCCTGTGCTGAACATTCTGAGTGCACGTACATGACCTTGGGTAATGGGACTCAATCGATTGTTAAGCCACTTTGTATGGGTATCATTTGTGGCCGAGTAGTTTCTGAAAAGGAGCTATAAAGCTCGGTGGACCTTGCCTGGTATAATAAAAATAGTGTCCGAGCTGGGAGGAGAAATGTAGCAAATCGTGTAGTTGGGTTGTGGAGGGCACCTCCAGTTCTTGGCATGGTCGCGCTGTGCGGTGCGCGCCCGTGTAATGTACGGAGGTAAAGTGTCGCCCATTGCTATGCCTTCGGTGTCAGAGGCTTCCCTCTTCTGGTTCCATCCTCAAGCACTGGTACATTTCCTTGCAAGCTCCTCGAGCAAGAGATGTGTTCCACTCGCTCGTGTCTGTCTAGCTTGCCATCATGTTGACCAGCAATTGCTGTGGGTCGCGTTTTTGCCTTGTACAGTGTGGTATAGGTCACCTATTGGTCTGCACAGTCTTTTATGGCAGGCGTGTACTTTGAGACGAGGCATCTCCCCATATTGTGGATGGTAGTAGTAGCTACTCGTTTTCTTTAAGCTAAGTAGAGTTTTAAACAAACCCTGCTTTTAATTGACCTATGAAAGATTTGTTTCAAGCCCTAGACCTTTTTTAAAGCCACCCCATTTCATAAAAACACCAATATATATCTCTATTTTGGTTATGCATCTTGATAGTTGATGATGGTAAAGTGGTACTGATAATGGGAGTGTATTCTCGTGCTTCTACACCACTGTCGGTGTAATATAAATATTTTAGTATTTTCCATAATTTGCCTTTGGAAATCTCGACCTACCAATGCCGAGCCAAGCGTGTTGACCACAATACTTGCCAGTTGATTGATGTGGGGACTTTGCTGAAAAGGTCTTGTGACTTAATGATAATTTTGAGGCTAAATACATTTTTATTTACTGACATTTTTGCAATGCTTGATTGTTTTCCCACCTTTGCTTTACAGGTTGAAAATGGTCTTTGTACGATGACGAACAATGGCCATTGAAGTTGCAAGAGGATTTCTGCCGGTACGGACATTTTACCATCTGCAGAGTTTGGCAATATGCGCCACCGTTACAGCCTGTGCTGAACATTCAGAGTACACTTTAGCTACGAGTGTGACCTATGGCCTTGGTTTATGGGGACTAAGTCCTATTGTATCCTAACGGGGAGGAATGTAGCGACTCGTGTGGTTGGGTTGTGGAGGGCGCCTCTAGTTCTTGGCATGGTCGCGCTGTGCGGTGTGCGCCCGTGTAATGTACGGAGGTAAAGTGTCGCCCATTGCTATGCCTTCGGTGTCAGAGGCTTCCCTCTTCTGGTTCCATCCTCAAGCACTGGTACATTTCCTTGCAAGCCCTCAAGCAAGGGATGGCATGCCACTCACTCGCATCTGCCTGGCTTGCCGTGTTTGTCAAATTGCTGTGCATGGACCTTTCGCCTTGTACAGGGTGTGGTTAAAGTGAGAAACCATTCGTTCAGACGATGAATTCTAGCAAGGTGGTGTTCCAACTTTGAACCGTTTGCTTGCACTCCTCTCGATGCATTTCACATAGGATGCTTGTACATTCCTTGACATGCACACACTGATTGTAGCGTGCTCGGCTCACATTTTTACCTTGAATTTGTTGTCTCTTAAGACCGCCAATGTAAACTACAAACTGCACATGCCCCCTCTAGAGATATGTTGAAAGGTGTGAGTGAGTTCCAGTCAACTTCGTGGCCATTTTTAATAGGTTCTCATTCGTGGGTGAATCCATCGGTGTGGGAATTATTTTACACTCCTGTTAACTGGTCTATACCTGATTGTTGCTAATGTGGGATGGTATTTAACTCCTTGCTTTCAAATTTAAAATGTTACTCGAATCAACATGCCGCCTAAGGTCTATGATTATCAAAGGGCAGTGCAATCATAGTGCTGTATTATGCTTTGAACATCTATGCACCCAAACTTCACTGACCAGCATGGTGGCTGATAGTCAAATGACCCACATGGCATTGGGAGTCGACTCGTGCAGCAGTGGATCGACGCACGAGGCTTGTTTGAAAAAATCTTCCAACCTCTTTTGGTCCTAACAGGAGAAGGTGGTGACATGAAAGCGGACGTCTCCACAGGCACAGGCTGCCCCTCGCCTGCCGCTTGTGATGACCTGTAAGTGACGCTGTTCAAGTCCTCCGGTCTACCCTTGCTGCTGAATAGCCTTGGTTTTTTCTGCCCCAAAGCAAATGCCGTTTTATGTCTGTGATATTCCTCCTACTAAGGCATGCTTGCACTACCACGTGGCAAGTTGTGTAAGAGAGGGAGGCAGAGGAATTGGCACATGGGCGCTGTTACCGTTTTCGGCTGCTGGGTGCTCTTGCCATAGCCCCCCTGGTTTGCGCCACTTGCCAACAATAAATCATCGGCAGCCTCGAATACTGCAGCCAAGTAGTTTGCCGTTGGACAAAAGTTGTGTTCTAAGGCACGAGTGGGGAACCTTTTCTTTGCCGAGGTCTGAATCGGACTTTGAAAAAACTTTGGGGATTACACATTAACACACATCCATAGCATCCATTCAAAATGTCACAAGTTAGACGTGCGTTGACTGCTTTTAAAGTGGCTTTTGCAGTGGCAGAAGACGGGTGCAAAATATTCCCCTCTAGTGGCTATACGAAACTTGCAGGTTGCGGAGAGTTTTGGAGTGGTAGGGATGGCCGCAGGCCACCATAAAGTCACAGGAGAGAGGTTCCCACCACGCCTTTCCTCAGGTTACAATCGGAATGGACCTCCAACTCAAAGTAAAACAGGCTGGTGAGCCAGTCTATGAATGGAGCATTCAGTAAGGGATTCGACAACAACTACATTTGCATACAGAAATCGACATGCAGGATGCTCGCATTGGGTGTGTGACTGCATCCACCTGTCCCCGTGTTCAGGCTCGTACATTACAATCGGCACATTACGTTAAACATTCGTAACAAGGGTGGAACATTTTGCGGTGGTTTATTTTGGGGTCTTGTCTACTCTTGATAAGCGATGCCAGAGTTTCCAGGCATTGCAATAAGTAGCCCAATGGTTACATTTCATATTTGTTTTCTTACAAACGATAAATCTTAAGAGCTATGGGTGTCATTCTTATGTTTTTTAATTAATGGTGTTATACTGAGGTTTATCAAAGGAATGCAGTAGTAACGGTGCAGGATGTATTTATATATTGTTTGTGTTCATGTGCTCCCCTCTTCCCCTGCCATCCACCCTGCAGCAACATGCATACAAGGAGCAATGAATCCTGTGGACGAACGTGGGAAAGCTGTGCAGATATTTACTCCCAAGTCGAACGCAGTGTATTGGATAAACACGTGTGATTTGAAGTCCCAACCGATCCAGTATTTGCCTCGTCATGTGGTGTACTTATTGTGATCAATAAAGAAAATGCAGAGCACTGGCTGGATTACTGTCGATTGTGTTATTATAAATAAGTGATGTGCATATACACGTCAACCGGTGCCAACGTTTTACATTTTTCCTCAATCCAAATCGGCTGTGGCACGTTGATTTCCACTTGGAACCCAAATCGAATGCACCCATCTGGTACTTTGTTTTTTTTCGGTAAAGTCACGTCGGTAAAACAAAATAAATGAAAACAATTCAATCGCGATGTTTTGGAGGCAACACAAGCCTCCCTCAAAGGGTGTAAATAAAAAGCACCGCAAAATAACCGTCTGGTGTCAGAGTAGCCCAGACAGTTATTGCATAATAAGTGGCTCCGACACGGTAATAACTTTACGTTATTAATAAATCTTCGGTACAGCTTGGTTGTCTCACTACGGATGTTACGCTGCCACGTGGCGCTCGCCCGCTCGCTAACACGCCGCTGGCTGAAGGCGCACTAGGGAGCGGCTGGAGGTCGAGCCGCCACGTGGCCGATGGAGATGGTGCAGCAGCGATGGGGAGCTTCTCTTGATCTTCAACACCGACCCCGCACCTTACTCCAGCCCTCGCTTACATGTGCTCCCCAGCGGCTCAGCCCCCGCCTCTAACCACGCCCCTCCTGGAACTTTCGGGAACGCTTCAGAGGCTTTCCGGGTGGATCTGCCTCCCCACCTTTGCTCTAGATATAATCCCTACCGTAGATAAACCATTACAAGTAACGCCCCACATACAGGAGATGGCGCTCTCAGAATTGTGAAGTCTAGGCGTTGAATAATCTCCATGCTCGGGGCATGCCCTCCAATTTCCATGCAAAGGGTTTCAAGTATAACATGGCTGCAAGTGTATTTCAGTGGCTAGAATTTTGGGTGAATTAAGTACAAAAAATTGCGGATGGAACCCCATCCACAATTTTTTGTACTTAATGGTAGGAACCTCATGGTTACACCAGCCCACAGGATTATTGTGTCCGTCGTGTGGGGAGGGGCTGGGTGGGGAAGGTGGGGAGGGGCTGGGTGGGGAGGGTGGGGGGTGGGAGGGGTGGGGAGGGGTGGGGCTGGGTGGGGAGGGGCTGGTCACCCCGTGGTGCCCTTATAAAACTCAACGTTTAACCTCCTCACGCCGGCTTGTGTCTGCCCTCACAGTCGGGCATATTTGTGGAATACACCACGCCGCCGTTGACCCTGGCCATTGACCGAGCAACCCAACGTTCCTACCAGCTCCCTCCGCAGGAATGTGTTCTAAGTGAAATGCGGCTCAATAATGGTTGAAGCATGTAGTGACACGGTGCTGGTGGTATTTTATCTCCCTTGCCTGGTGTGCAGGTCATGGGTTTGCCTATTCGGAATTTGCACTCTCCTAGTGCCATGAAATTTTCTCCATTTAGAAACCGCCACTTGGATTTGGCTACTGTAAATTTCCAAAAGCTACTTTGAGATATCTAATAAAAGAGCTAATAGCTCAGTGGCCTTTACTTGGTAAGTCAATTTTAGTTTACCATTAGCATACAATCCATGAGTAATTTCTCCTATATCCATGCCACAACCATTGAAAGGGTTGTCCTTCCCAGAGAACCACTTGGGCACTCGTGGCGCTGTTTAAAATATGCAAATTCATTGCAAAATAACACACGTGGAACTTTGTGTGGTTTAATGAGACTGAGGGTGAACACTTTTGAGGCAGCAGACTGGTGTGGGACGTTAAAAAACATACACTGTTTTATTCAAGGGTAGGCACTTTAATTTGGTGAAATAAAAAAGAAGGTTCAATGTTCAAGAATAACAGAATTGATTAGAAAAACACTTAAAAGAATGCCCATCAAATGTGGGCGTAAAGCTGCGCATTGCTACCTGAAACCCAAACGACACTCGGATTTCACAGAAATGTTGCAAGTTATTTGCATAGCACACAGACCTGTACACAGGGGTACAACTTCAGCATTGCCACAACAATAGACACAACTGCAGAAAATAGCAGCTGTGACCTTTTCTATAACACTGGCAAGAAACTTCACTCATGCAAACGCATGAATTAGGCTCCGCAAACCGCACCGTTATTTTTTTATACCCCTTTAATGTTTCAGCACCTTTCATCATAGCAATTTCGAATCCACCGCTGGATAAAGGCCAAATCGCCCATCTCCGCTCCAGACTTTTAACTGAAAATAATCATGGACATTCTGATATTCTGACATTGGACATTTCTGCCAATTTTTTTTTCTTTTTTACTGCATTTGTATTAAAAAAAACAGCTGGAGCCTGAGAGACACCTGCAGGATAGAGGCAGTACAGCAAGTAAGTTGCTGAATTATCAGTGCTGAATTTCATTGTTCTCCCCTTCTACTAATAACACCACATGCAAAAACTAAAACAAAAATTGGACAAACTCCCCACAGCAGAACCCTTTCGAAATATTATTTGGACACAGGAGGATTCCCATGTAAACAAAACAAAACCATGAATACATCTTTAACGATGCATATTTTTAAAAGACCATATTAAACAAAAAAAACGTATTAAAATATAGTTTTAAAAAATGGCAACATCACACGTGCTTTTGAATTTTCCACAACATGTCCAACAACTACACCCGCCCTCGTCCGTTGAAACCGTGTTTAAATATCGTCCATGAGGCTCTACTTAACATTTCCTAACCACGCGGACTCCTCAATACAGATATGAAAGGCACGGGGAGGTTAAGGCCTGCGTCGACACTTGGCGAATAATCTTCATTTGCATTTTTTTTTAATGACCGATTGCTCCACCGTTTGCGACATCTATTTCTGCCAGGAGAGGCACACGTTCGAGCGAGTCGGAATTACGGTGGCTCCGTGTGGCTGAAGGACAGACTGCTTACAGCTGCTGGGGGAGGTGGCACAGCCTGAGCAGCAAAGCCGTAGGGAGGGCGGCAGGATGGCTGGAATGGGCGGGCAAACGACTGCGAGGGCAGGTGAAACAGGAGGGGACCCCAGGAAGGGAGAGAGGGTGGGGGAATAGCTGAGGGTAGGGGGGTGGGGAGTGTGGGGGGGTGGGGAGGGTGGGGGGGGGAACATCGCGTTGCTTTCTTGGGAGAGATACAGGCAACGTAGCTCATGTAGTTTACTCCTCCCAAGCCTCATCACAGCTCATCGTGGTTCTCGGCATCCTCCTCCGCCTTCAGCTTGAATTCCGGCGCCGTGATGCGACCGTCCTTGTTGCGGTCCTGGTTAGTAAACATTTCACCAATGACCTTGTCCGGATCCGAGCCGGGGGCGAGCCGCCCCTTGCCGGCCGCCACCTCCTCCTTGAGGTAGGCGGTGAACTGCGCGCACGAGACGACGACACAGAGGGAGGAGGTTAGAGGTCGGTGGCGAGTTCGCCACGTCGCGTCGGGAGAGGCTAAGAGGGGGTTACACAGCTCCCCCCCTCCTCTCCTGCTGAAAGCTCAGCCTCCCTTCTTAATTCTTGTTCCATTAAGCAACAGGCAGTGCAGCCTTTCCTTACATGCATCGGGGGTGAACACTAGAGGAGAATGCATGATGCAAAAAAGCAGACCATATAGTTACTCGTTATGTTTAGCATCTCAAATGTGTTTAACGTTAACATTGACATGGCCATGCCCCTCCCCTCCCATTCACAACATTGTGAAAAAGAACCGATTCTTCGATCAAATTGCAACCCCATATCACGATGGTTTATCTAAATCCACAAGGTTGGGGAGAAGTGCGAAGTGGTCAACCATTACACCTCCAATTAACGAGCTCCCTCTCCTCCGCTATGCCCACCTGCGTGCGAGTGTATCTCACCTCCTCCAAATTGACATGGCCATCTTTATTGCTGTCCATGAGCTCAAAGAGGTTGGTGGGCACATCCCCGTCCCAGATGAAGAGATATCCCTCGGGCAGGCCCTCCTGCAGAGCCACGAGCTCCAGGTCAAACACGAGCACGGCGCTCCCTGGAACGTCGCCATCTGCGAGGAGACACCGGGAAAAACGCGAAAACGAGCATTAAGTAGAGGCACACACCCATAGAGGCGCAGGAAACTAACGCACGGGCGGATAGAGCAAATACAATTATTAACACGGTTGGCTACATACGGTACGAAAGAAGTTCAGCATACGTACATATACATGGGTCCTGATAATGGTGCCAATGACACAGAGAAAAAATGGCATGAAGACATCACGTGACGTATGATGTCACATGGCCTGCCAGCAATTGCTAGTTTCATTATGTGGCCTGCTGCTAAATGCAGTTGAAGAATCCAGCTCTATACGTGTTAGGTGACTTGTCAAGGTCTCGGCCCGATGCTTTGGCCAAAGAGAAAAGTTATAAGACTCCTGCAAACGTGGCACGAGGTGGGGCGGGGGTAGGGAACGGAGTAAAAAATAGAGATGAAACCAATCCGTGCGGCACTGGTTTGAAATCCCTCACCGATGCCCTGCTCGCCGTATCCCAGGTGCGGAGGGATGATGGCCATGCGCTTTTCGCCGACACACATTCCCGTGAGCGCCTGGTCCAGCCCCAGCACCACACGGCCACTGCCCAGTATCAGGTCGTACGTCTTTCCATACTTGTGCCTGTCCCACGCGCACACGTCGGCACAGTGTGTGTGAGTGTGCGCAGAAAACAGAGCAAATACGCACGCAGGTGCTCAACATGTGTGATCGCATTCGCACTCTTGTCCAGACACTGCTGGATGAGAACCTCCCCATGCTGTGTCAGTGGTGGGAGGTTGTTTGACCGTACTTCAACCACGATGGTCGGTGCGAGTTGGTACGCAAACACTGGTCAGTGAGGGGTGAAGGTGGGGAGCATAGACGATGGAGTTTGCTGCACTGCCCTCTGCTAACCACCACCAAGCCCCACAGGAGCCATGAGCAATCTGCTGTGCATGGTGATCACCTATTCAAGTACTATCCAGGCTCAACCCTGCATGGCTTTCGAGATTTGGTGAGACCGGGTGCATTCCGGGTGACTTGGGTCATAGGCCCGGTCGGTTATGTCCTTAGAGATTCATCCAAAAGGGTAAGTGCCGCCACGAATACGGCGCTACTTCCGCCATTTTCCCACCAAAAATCGTCACATTGCGTCGATTGATTTACGGGGCCTGAGGGCACATCCCCCGCAACGTGATTATAAATGGCGCGACAGGCCGCCGTGAGTGCACCCACGATGGATCGCACGGGTGTCGCGTGCCCATCGTCCCGTATCCGCGCATGTGCCCTCACGAGGAGTCGAGCGGTGAGCCGTCCATGTAGGTCCCGTTGTAGTGCACCTGCACCAGGTCTCCCTTGCGCGACTTGCGGAAGCACTCCTCTGGCTGGAAGTAAGAGTCCGTCTGCACCTCGTCCTTGGGGTTGTGGAAGTCGATGAGGTTGATGTCGAACACCAGCACGGCCGAGCCCGGAATGGAACCTTGCGTGATTCGGAGACACCAGCAGACACGACGCTTAAGATAAACAGTTTGGGGCATGCTAAGCCTCTTGTTGTTTCGATGAATTCGATGTTTTTGACGAGAGCAACGACATTGAGGAAATCCAACCGATAAACATGAGCAAGTGCAGAAATGAGCGTGTCTGTCTAGACCGCTGAAAATACGAAATGAAGCAATAAGAGAACGAGTGGGACAAGAGGTGGTGACACTGATGGAGAGGATCCGGCGGTTTACACACGTGTCCAGATTTACACGCGTGACCAGGTCTATGCGCATGTCCAGGAGGGCAACATATGCACTGGGTTGGCATAGCGAAGAAAGATATCAGACAAAAATGGCGACAAGTAAGCTGTGAAGCTCGTGCGAGACTGAAAAAGGAGAGATCAGCCCCATCGTCGAGAAAATAAGAGGAATTAATGAAGGAGATTGTGTTCATAACCGGGCCTGAAATTTCCCTACCAACACAACAGGCTAAAAGTAGGCACAGAGCTCATCCAAAGGAGGAGTTTGTGGAAAAGGGGGGTGGACATTTATGGATGCAGCTCAAGTATCCGGGCTATCCCTCACCACGTTGACCCTGCATCATTAATCAAGAGCTGACTGTACATTGTAGTGTTGCCGCATGGCGGAAACCCGAGCCAACAGAGTGTGCCGCTGGACGGAAGCTGCTGAAGCAAGGTTGTGTTCCGCGGGCGCGTCGTACCTGTGCCGCCCTCTCCGTAGCCAAGGTGGGGCGGGATGGTGACGATGCGGCGCTCGTTGACGCACATGTCCAGCAGCCCCTCCTCCATGCCCGCGATGATATTGCCCAGCCCCAGGTAGGTGTTGTACGTCCGGTTGCGCGAGTGGCTGCAACGCAAGCATTTGGATAAATTCCAGCTCTAAGAAATGGAGCTACAAGCCCGACTTTCACGTGGTATCCGAATTGGTCCCGGGTTTGCTCTAGACCCCAAGCTGCACTGACCAGCGTGTCAGTGAAGTATAGTCAAACAACCCCCACCATGGCTGACGCCACATGCCATGCCTTTCGATAAAGGACTGTGCATTTTTCTTATTTGTTACATATGTTGAACTTCTTTCGCACCGTGTGCGGACAACCGTGCTAATACAAAAAGCAGTTCTAAAGAAATTCGTTTTCAATCTAGATGATCTAAAAGTGCATAGCCCCAGTGGCTTCCTAATATCAGATGGAAGAACGTTCCAGACCGCCGCAGAAGCGTGCGATGGTTGGGGAGGGGGGGGGGGCGACATCTTGCGTGGCACTGCGAACACTGCTTAGCGAAGGTCGCACCTGGAGTCGAATGGTGTCCCGTCAAGCAGGGTTCCGTTGTAGTGGTAGCGCACGTAGTCACTCGACTTGGTCTTACGGGTGCAGTTCTCGGGCAGGAGGTACGTCTTAATGTCCACCCGGTCGTTTGGGTTGTGCAGGTCCAACAGGAGTACGTCGAACACGAGGCTGGCCTGCGCCGGGATCACGGGGTCTGTGCGCGTGACGCCGCAGTAAGGAGACAACGAGACGCACGAAACGTAGCACGAGGATTACGGGCAGAAACGCCACCAGCGCAGAGTTGGCATTCTCACCCAGTGGTCAGCATAAGCGTGCACAACACAGGAGGACATGTAGATGTATAGCTGTTTTGTCAATCCTCTTCTGGATGAGAGCCACCCCACGCTGTGTGGTTCAACTCTACTGAGCTTTTATCGGAGATTGCATGATGCAAACACAACGCCTCTCTGTTTACATGCAATGAAGAAGGGCTATTGCTCGAAATGTCATCTACTCGTGGTACTGACAAATGTGTGAGTTTCTTTGTTATTTGCCTTTTCCGAGATCTGATGAGATCAGGCACAATGCAGGTGATGGGCGAGCGCCATTCGTGACACAGGCTGCTGCGAGCATACATTGTGAGCAGAGGGCAGTGCAGCGATTTCCACTGTTGTACTGTGCTACATCCCAGCGTCCTTGCTCCCCACCTTCACCAACCTGCACTGACCAGTGTGAAGTATGGTCAAATAATCCCCATGACACGCACTAAACGTCAGACATCATGTTAGACAACATGTGATGCAACCCAAAAACACACCATAGAGCTATAGAGGGTGCATGTGTACCGAAATAAAATTGAGAAAAAGATCCCACGCATAACCTTTAACAGATTGCTGTGGCAAGTGCTGTTAGCGAGCACCTATGAAGGCTGGCACGGCACACGAGGGGGTGGGTGGCCAACTCCACTGTCGGCCACCTTTGTTTCCCCAGTGCTGATGTTCACACACCGCACCAGGTATTCATTTAAGTCCGAGTTGACCTAAAGGAAGCCCAGAACCGGTTCAAATATTCGCCACTGTTATTGGTCAAGAATGAGAATTGAACTCGGCTCGCCGGGTTTGCAGCACAGTGCGCTAACCACCCACTACCCGACCACCCCCCAAACTGTAACACACACACACACAATGAGACAGGAGGGGCCATACGCTCACCGTATCCAGACTCTCCGTAGCCCAGTTGAGGCGGGATGGTAACAAAGCGCCTCTCGTTAACGCACATGCCCAGCAGGCCTTGGTCCATGCCCGCGATGAGCCAGCCCATGCCCACGTACGTGTTGTATGTCGACTTGCGGGTGTAACTGTAGAAGGCACAGCGCGACAAGTGGGATTGGGTTTGGAGCGACAAATTAGTTATTAAGGATGGGGGGGCGGAGGCAAGGGAATTCAGGGTGGCATGTTTTACAATGATTGCCAATGGTCTAGAAATATGCCACTCATTCAGCTCTGTCGAACTGGTGGCATAGACAAGGCTCAGAACATTGTTCATGCTGTGAGTTGGTCACATGATATACATGCAAAGCATGATGGGAGTTGTGCCTTTCTGCTGATTTTAAGCACACCTTTTCAGTGTTGTTATATCTCAAAAATGAAAAGCGGTAGCCAAGGAATGCAATGCATTCAAGGGTACGTCAACCGACGAGTTAGAGCGAAATTAACGCACATACAGGTGCTTGGGGGATTATTACAGCGCAAGATTGTGAAAAGTGGCCGTCAACTTGAGGACGTCTTCAATCAGCAGTGGATTGACATGGCTCATGATGATGTTTGGCAAAGGATGAAATAATCTTCGTGCCATCCATGTGCAATTTCTTAAATACAGTTGCTTCATCCTAAAAAACGCTAATTATAGATTTACTCTATTTAAAGGTGAGGTCCTGGTCGAGTGGCATTTAATTAAACACTTTAGCTAACAAAAGTAAAACAGTAACATCTTTTGGGGAGTTAAATCGACTCTTGTATATTTTAATCACAGAAAGATGCATGTGAGAGAAAACATAAAAAGTGCAGCAGCAGGTCGCTGGGTGCTTTAGGGTCAGAGGTCAGAGTACTGAGCTGGCAGTACTGAGAGCCTGAGTTTGAATCCAGGTATCAGCCACTTGTGGTTCAACGGGGTTTTCAAGTATAGCAAGTTGGTAGTTTAAACTCGGTCACCGAGGACTGTACAAAAACAATCATCTTACATTTTGGTATTTCACTTGATCTGGTACACCAAAGTACACTTCATTCTTTACAGGGCCAGCTGCTACTGCTGTCCCTTTGACGACACTGCAGCAGGGTGTTGGAATTATTTGAGATGAACTGTGATGCGAGGCACTCTCTAAGGCGCACCCGCAAATGCAAAACGTTGAATCCTCATCCCTTACCTGGAGTCGAAGGGTGTGCCGTCGAGCAGTGTGCCATTGTAGTGGTAGCGCACGTAGTCGGTGGACTGCACCTTGCGCTCGCATGGTTCGGGCAGGGAGTACGTGTGCACGGCCACCTTGTCCTCGGGATTCCACACATCCACGAGCAGCACGGAGAAGAACAGCTCCGCATTGGCTGGGATCGAGTCACCTGCACATGTGGTGGGACACGGAGAGAAAGAGAGAAGGGAGATCCAAAGCGCTCCCCCGCGTGTCCACTCTGCAGCACAACCGCGAAAGGCGGCCGCAGTGGTGCACCGAGACGGTGTTTGTCCGAGTGTCGCGTGCGAGTGTCTCGTACCGAGGCCCTCCTTGCCGTAGCCGAGCGCCGCGGGGACACGGATGGTCCGCAGCTCGTTGACGCACATGCCCAGCAGGCCCTGATCCATGCCGGCGACCATCAGCTTCTTTCCCACAAACATGTTGTAGGTGGAGCCCTTCTCGTAGCTGCACAAGATAGCAGGAGTAAAAAAAAGATCTTATTGTGTTAAAGTGTCCCTTTGAGAGCACCACGCCACTGCTGATTTAACCAAAGACGTCCGTCCATCACTCCGCGTATGGCTGAAGAAACCGGAATGAGTGCAAAGATGAGCAATGTATAAAACAAAAATCACCGAAGTTTCTCCTTTGCAAAATGCACGCGCGGTGTTTGAGAAAGAGTGACCTGCCCTGGAGAGTGGCCAAAAAAACATTAAACCGAATGCCTGCTCCCTTGAGACACCTACTGACAGAGTGATGAATGACGATATTTGTTAAATTACCTTCATGTTGTACTACTTTTTATTTCATGGAATGCTTGTTTTCATCATCATTACTATAATCATACTACTATTGTTAGAATGAAAGACTTTTGCAAATGATTTCACTTTCAATTCGAAAACCAAAAGTAGTACACATTTGAGCCCTTTCTGTCCGTGGCAGCCTTCATGTATTTACAGCTACGGTGCAAAAGACATCTCCAAAGCTATGATTCAGAAATATCCAGGTAAATACTGTAGATGTATTTGCACATGGGTGAAATAGTAAAGTATTTTATTAATAATACGTGTGTATTTAAAACTACATGAGAAATAATTTAAAAGCCTATTTTTCAAGGAAGACTGTGGTGCAAAGGGGAAATTACAAACAGATGTGTGAATTCATTGATTACAGACCTCGGCGTTTTAACAACAAAACACTACGTGTTACAGCCATTTGACAATTCACTGCTGCATCATGAAGTCGTCCAGATGCCATTTATTTCACGAGGGCACAGTTTGACAAAATTTCATCATTCTGTGTAAGTGAAGGGAGGGTGGTGTTCATGACCTCTGCAGATGTAACAAATCACTGATGCTAGCTGTGACCCAGAATACAACTCAGATCACAGGGTTCATAATGCAGTGCGCTAACCACTGCGTTACTGCTTCTTGGCAGAAGGGGGACCTCACCTGGCATTTTGCCTAGAGCCTTCAATAACTATTTTGGCGGCCCTGCTAGGCAGCTTCATTGTATGCTCATTCATTGATGTGTCACCAGGACACACGAGGTTTACAACAAATGTGTTAAATAGTCCAGAGAAAAATATAATGATTGACGTGTAATGATTAGCACAATATCTTGACCTCATGAAAGAATGGTGTAGCACAAACGAGTAAATCTTCTTTCCCACTGACTGTGGTCCTGGTGTTGATCTTACAATTATATAACGATAACCATGGCCAGAATCAAACTTTGTCTCGCCGAGTTCGTAGCAGTGTGCTAACCAGTGTGCCACAGCTCTCCAACCTAACATTCCTTGCGCCTAAGTCAATTAATGAAATAAAGATGCGTTGCTTAACGGAATTATGCATTGGATATTTTTTGGCAAAGGGTGTCGTCATCTGCCACAGGCATGTCAGACCCCCTGAAAGAAGGAGGGCCATGGCGTGACTTCCACATGTGAATCCCAGTGCTGGGGATGGGCGCTCCAGGCCACCAGATGGCCCTTAGCGATTGGTCAGTGAAAAGCAGCAACTTTTTCTGCCACGTTGGTGATAGATTCCACCCACTCCATGCTCTCAGAAAACTGCTACGTGGCCCAATTTCCTTGCAGACAAGGCACCCGATTTTGCAAATAGATATAAACGAGCTTTATTTATAACTATATTACAAAAACTTATCTGTGCAATTTTCAGTGTTGCATTATAGGTAATAACATGTACAATTCTCTCTCTTTTGTATCTCCAGTTTGAAAAATAAAAAAGCTTATCTCCCACCGGCTTCCAGGCCTTGTGGACGATTGTTAACCAACTGTATGTCTCAACACAAAAAAACATCTGCACTGGTTTCACCATTCTGGAGGTAATCAGCAATACATAGAAATACCGTGCAATTGATTCAGCTGGATTTCCCACTGGCAACTTTCTGGAGACAAAGGCATTATGGAGATATTGGAGCAATTGCTGATCTGCATTAATGATGCTGAATCAGTTTGATACTTAGTAGATGGTCTCGTGACATGATTGCAGGTTTGTATTAATGATGATGTCGGGGTCTGCTATGTTCAATACGACGTCAATTGTTTGGTGATATTTTTGACACCATTTAATGTCCACCTTAGCAACACCTAGCGACGTTGAGGTTCGTTTGATGACATTTCAACTTGCAAAGAGTACTAATCCCATATCTGCATTTTCCATAAATATGCTACATTTATCTGTTGATATGCAAATTCATTTTGTCAAGGCGCTCTTCCTCCCCTAACCCAGCTTAAATATACACTGTCAAGCTTGGTGGTGTTCATTCAGACGCTGTCTTTCCGACAGACCTGTTCTTCACCTGAGGACGGCTGCTTGCGTTGTGGCCGAAACGTCGTGAAAATTGTATTTTATTGTTTTATTTTTATTATTTTATTATCTCTCATCTACGTGACTTTACCTAAAGAACCAAAAAGATGAATCCCTGCAGTCACGAAAGCTTTAAATCGAAAATTTGCAAAGAGTTGTCGACAAACATCAACGCACCAAACACCGGGGGCCGGAGGGGAGAGGAGAGAGGGTGGCGATGCAAAAAAAGCTGCCTCGAGTTTGGAAGACGCAGGGAAGGAAGGGACATGAGTCTAAGTGGTTGACACAAACTGCAAGGAGATTTCGACGAGGGAAGCGGCCACGTGCCCCAACGGCAACGTGAGTTGCAAGCGCGACTCGGAGCAAGAATGTTTGGAAGTCTCAGAAGAGGCTTGTTGCGGCAAGTTTTGGCTTATTGGTGGGCCCCCTGGCTGCGTGTAGCTGCATTGTGGTGGATGTGTGTCTCCTTTGTGCAATGTACTTCTTACTTCTTGCCAGCGACTGTTACTGCAGAAATATGCGAACAACGTAGCATGTGTAAAGTGTCGATCACACTGCTGTGTGTGTCAATAGGGTATGCACGTGACATGTTTAAAGCTCCGATGGTACTGAATAATCCTGACGCCTGTTATTACCATTCAAATGTGAGCGATCCGTTTATAGATACCCGGCTGGTTACGAGTCGGATAACTCACCGACGAGACATGAGCAGGGTATCTAGAAATGGATCCAAGTTGAAATCACGCCTGCCGCATGCTAAGATAATAAACAATCCCGTCCAGACGTCTTGTAGCAACTGTGCGACTAATAACAATTTAATCCACTGCTGGCTGGATTAAGGGCCTCCCATCTCGCCGGGGGCGTTGTTTGACCATACTTCACCACTGTGGTTTACTCTGTGTGGGTTCTAGCCCGGCACAAAGACAAAGATCCCCCGTGTAGCCTCTTAACAGACTTGGGGCAAGTGCAGCTAGCGAGTAGCACCTATGAAGGCCGGACACGGCACACGAGGTGGGGGGGGGGGGCAGCACAACCACGCCCGACCGCCTTTGTCTCCCTCGTGGCGACGTTTACGACAACACCGCACCAGGTACTCATTCGAGGCCGAGTCGACCTAGGGGAGGCCCAGAGCCTGTTCAAATAATCTGGAATAGAACTCGGGGTCACCAGGTTCGTAGCGCTGACCGTTACGCCACCGCTCCCCGGCCACTCAAATCTCTCACTCACACAGAGAGTGACATAACACAGAGAGGAGACACACACAGAGAGGAGACACACAGACAGGAGAAACACACACAGTAACATAACACACAGAGGAGACACACAGAGTGACATAACACAGAGAGGAGAGGCACACACAGAGAGGAGACACACAGAGTGGCATAACACAGAGAGGAGAGACACACACAGAGGAGAGACACACACAGTAACATAACACAGAGAGGAGAAACAGTGACATAACACAGAGACACACACACAGTGACATAACACACAGAGAGAGAGGACACACAGAGTGACATTACACAGAGAGAGGAGACACACAGAGTGACACACACACAGAGGGGACACACACACAGAGAGAGAGAGGACATTTTGCAAGTGCGCATGTGGTATGCGTCTGCCTGTCACCGACTCCGCTGAGAGTCGTCGAACTCTTTAAATGTCTCGGTTCATTGGAAAAACATTTTTTTTTAAAAAATTTTTTTAAAAAGAAAGGCTCACTCCAACACATTCCTAAAAAAAAGCAGTTGCGAGAAGGAATATTATTGTATTAGTTGTTACACGTCTCGCAACGTTAGGGCAATGAACAGCTGTGAAGTGCACACGACCGTGCACAGTTACTGCTGCTACTGCTGCACGCAGTTCATCAGCAGCCGCTTGCCATCATCCATCCACTGCTAGATGCCAACAATTATTAACAATTCGCATAAAAAAAAACAGTGCATATTCTCCCAGCTTGTGACATCGCTCACACCGACAAGAGTAGGGGCGCTATTAATATTCGTCCTATTCTATATCCACTGCTGGATGACGGCCAACCTCGCTCGGTTCGGAGACCACTCTCCGCTGATTGTTCAGCCGTGGCCGGAGGGGGGGGGGGCGTTGAAGCGGATTTAGAAGCGACATTTAACGCGTAACTTAGAACTCTGCAATCGAACAAAATGCGAGTAGTAGGTTTCGTTTTAGTGGTAGTGGTGGTGAAACCCGTGAGCCTTATCCGTGAGCGGGTTCCTGATGAGTTTGCGGTGATTGGGGAGGCGCCACTTAACAAAATGCGAGTCGAAAGTTTCGTTTTGGTGGTGAAACCCGTGAGCCTCATCCGTGAGCCTCATCCTTGAGCGTGGTTGCCGATGAGTTTGGGTGGGGTGGGTGAGTGACTGAGTAGGCACCGATCACCTGCTGGTTGTGTTTGGTTTGTTGGTGGTTGTGTTTGTTGAGAGATGATCGTCTTTACCTGGAGTCGAACGCCTTGCCGCCCTTCAACGTCCCGTTGTAGTGGAAGCGCACGAAGTCACCGCTCGCCACTCGCCGTGGACACTCCACCGGCGAGGAGACGGATTTCACCTCCACCGCATCCACCGCCGCTGCCGCCTTCTTGCCAGACGCGCCCGACACGGCCGTGATCACAGCCACCGCCGCCAGCAGCAGCAGCAGCTTCGTCGCCGTCATCACCGTTGTCGATCCGTCGCTGGTCGCCATCGTTTAAGTCGTCGAACCTCGGGCAAGCGGAGGGAGGAATAAATGGAAATTCCGCTAACTCGGCCAAGCGGAATTTGAGATTAGCGGTGAAGCGCTGGGTGGTGGTTAACTTTCACCTACGTCACACACCCCTCTTACTCAAAAGCAAGCTAACTTTGATTCTAAACCAAACTTGGATTTAATTTAACCGTGAAAACTTTCTTTGGAGGCAACTCAAACAATGGAAAACGTTCGCCCTCCTCTTCGGTTGGGGTTTGCGGTTTTTTGTGTGTGTGTGTTGTTGTCGCTGGCCGCTCGGTGTCGTGGTTTTCTCTAGAAGGGAGCGAAGGCGGCGATGCTGTCGGGGATGGAGGGGAAGAGAAACGAGGGAGGGTCTGGTGGTGGTGGAGGAGGGTTGGTGATGGGCGGGACTGATGGGGGGAAACTGGAGAGGGAGAGAAGCCACGTCTATGAATTCTTTGCACGGTGGGGCTGGGCCCCTTTTGGTACTTCACTGTATTAGGGGCAGAGGCATCACCCCACCCCACTTCCCCACCCCACCACCTCCATCGTCTCTCTTGCAACAAAGTTGCATCGTCCCGCTAGCTTTCCCCCACCACCCCCTTGTATGTAAAGGTTGGTCCAGATGTCGTGCGACCTCCTACCCACCACCTCCCACCCCACCCCATGCCCCCATTCAGGTCTATAAAAACTTTATATATTTTTTTTTATAAGAAAGGGTTTATTTAAAACAGGGATTAATAGGAAAAAGGGGGAACAAATATCGGGGTCTCAAAAGAACAGAAACCTCTGATGGATAATTTTGATCGCGAAAAAGCCTTCGTGTTAAACTCATTGAGGTTCCCAAGACATCTGGACCACCCTGTAAGCTGACCTTCTTTCGCGCCGTACGTAGCCAACCGTGCTAATCGGAGGTGCGGCGGGGGGGAGACATCAACACAAGACAAAAATCAGTTCTAAATAAGTGAGTTTTCAATGTAGATTATTTAAAAGTGCATAGCTCCAGTGGCTTCCCAATATCGGAAGAGCGTTCCAGACGGCCACCGCAGAAGCGCATCTGACGATCGTCTTTGTTCGACGGTTCAGCCAAAAGCCTCCGCCGAGGATGACCAGAGTTCGCGTGATGATGGTTTATGCCCCTTGGACGAAATCAACCAAAGCATGGTGGTGCGTTTGTGGCGTTCCGTGTAATGACATCAATCCCCTCTGTGCATCAATCCCGCATTGACCAGCGATGGTTGAAGAAGTTATGGTCAAACAACCCCCCATGGTCGATACTAGGGCTGAACGATTAATCAATTTGAAATCGAAATTAGAATTTTTTTGCGATTTCAAAAGTCCTATTACTTATTGGAATTGTTTTATTTTTTATGATTATAACTTTATTTAACAATTGTTCTATGTTTGATTGTTCTACTGCAATTAAAACATTTGAATAAATACATGTTGGAAGCAATTCATATATTTTAAGTTATCATCCTTGCATTAGAGTATATAGAGAAATTCAGATGTTGATGGTATCATGTGGTAATGCTCCATCACATGTTTTAAATCTATTACACAGTGAATATTGAACTGAAGCTTGACTTTAAAACATTTAATCGCAATTAGATATTTTCCCCAAATCGTTCAGCCCTAGTCGACACTGCGATAACGTGTGACAGTATTGAGGCAATCTTCAACTAAGAGCAGCCTCACACCACTCGATGTCAGGAATGTCCATGAAGCAGATGGGGGAACTTTAGAGCCCGCGGGGCTAAACCCGGCACACGACTTAGTTGCATGTACCACGTGGCCCAGCTACTACGCAGTATTCGAACGATATTTACCCGTCACTGCAAAGCATCTTGGCCAGGGATTACGTTCGAGCTGGCATCATCAACAGTGTTTCTACTATTGGTACAACAAATTATGTCACTGTGAAAGGAGCCTCTTTAAACAATTGGCAAGGCTTCTTTGCACAGTGGCGAAAAGTAGGTAGGTGGTGTGTACGTGAATGTGTGGGGAGCGGTGGTGTAGCGGTTAGCGCGCTGCGCTTCCAACCCCGAGACCCAAATTCGATTCCCGCTCATGACCAACACCAGTGACGTTAATTTGAACCGGTCCTGGGCCTCCCCTAGGTCGACTCAGCCTCGAATGAGTACCTGATGCGGTGTGCCAACATTGCCACTGCAAAGGCGGCCGGGCGTGGTGCTGACCACCCACCCCCTCGTGTGCTGTTCCGGCCTTCATAGGTGCTGCTCGCTAACAGCACTTGCCCCAACAGTCTGTTAAGGCTATACGAGGGACCTTTGTCTTTGTTAATGTGTGGCCCGCCAATGCTATCTGGAGTACCATTCGGTAATAGGTTACCCACACACCCCTCTACCATCAAGTAATACTCCTTTGTTTCAAACTTGCAAAGACATCAGTCTGAGATCGGTTGAAAACCACACCCACGCTTGTTTGAAGATTGTTATCATGAGTCATGATAACAGCCTCCACTTGTCCACCACCAATGGTGGTGGTGATGACGTTGAGATTTGGGTGCACTGTTCTGTGGTGGGTTCGAATGCTTCTGTTCAGGTGCTGTTGATAATCGCTCTTCAATGAAAACGTATATATTCCATGAAGGCTATAATTGCCGCAGCATTTCCCATTGGAAATATCTATAATCGATTACTCATGGCTTTGAATATAGCGGGTCAACCCATATGGTTTACAGGGAAATTGAGTTTTCAGGTCCATACGACGTACAATACGGGCAAAAAAAATGTCTATTTGTTGGTGTTTCTCCCTTGTGACTTTGTAGGATGAACGTTGAGATTTATAAGGGCACGGAGTGATCAATAAGGTCAGCGGCACGCGTGGGAACAGGCGATACATTTTTCCAACTCTTTTCATAATATCCGATTAGTTAAGGGATCCAACCAATAATCGGTAGAGTGATAGATTACTGGAATATTCGAACGGTTCAGCTCAAGAGTACATAGTTGAAGACGTGTGCCTCTAAGTGTATCCTCAACAAACTCAACATTTTCGTCAATAATAATGTGACCTTAAAATGAATAACATTCAATAGGTGATGTTTCGAGCAGAGTCCCTCTTTAATAGCGCATGACGAATGTGTTGAGTTTGTTGTTGTTTGTGCATCACTCACTACTAACGGAGCAGCTGCATCACCAAATACTGCAATGTAACGTTCATGATTTTCACGATGGATCGATTAATATCGATTCCAAAGCTCATGAATCATGAGTGGTGGAGTTTTAAATGATCGATGCTTTAAGATTCGTGTGCGGATTATTATATTAATGAGTTCACGTGAACCTTGGAGACACTAGAGACACTACAGTTTAACCCAAAATACACATCCTGTATGTACATTAAAAAATCAGTAGATTTCAGTGACATGCCGAGCGTTTATTTACATATCAACTTTCCATGTTCTTGGGTCTTTCGGTAAAGTCACGTAGATAGGTTCAAATAAAATAACAAAAAAATAACAAAAAACTACGTCTCGATCGCAACGCAAGCAATCGTCATCAGGAGAAAAAAATAATAAACTTTCCACTTAAGCCTTGTGTTGTGCCATCACCCTTCACGAATCCGCACTGACCAGCGTGGTGAAGTATGGCCAAACAGTCGTCACGACCAACACGGCGTGGGCAAGCCTTCATCTGGCAGTGGATTGATCAAGGACTGTACACGATTGAATTATGTTGTATTGATGCATTGCTTTGCTATACAGCATTCGTTTGACCTGACAGTAACTCAGACCTTATTGGTCACCCCGTGCCCTTATGAACCTCAACGTTCATCCTCCAAAAGTCCCATCACAAGGGAGAAACACAAATACATTTTTCGATTTAAAGCTTTCGTGACTGCAGGGATTCATCTTCTTGATTATTTCGGGAAATAATAAAATAATAAAAATAAAACATAATAGGGGTTATAAAAGAATACAAATAAAACATAATAGGGGTTATTATGTTTTATTTATTATTATTTTATTATTTCCCTTCTACGTGACTTTACCGAAAGAACCAAGAAGACAAATACATATACAAAACACTTTTTTTTGTCCGCATTGAAACGGCTGTACGCCGTATGGACCTGAAAACTCATTTCCCGATACAAGAATACGGGTGATCCATATGGGCTGAAAGCTATTACAGTACCGTTATCACTCAGATCTCCCTTAATAAAAAATAGTCTTAAGTCTGAACGAGCAATCATCTGGTTTTAAACAAGGGCCGTCTGTCTAATTTGTGTGTGGGGGGGTTACTCTTTTGACCCTTGAAGTTGGCAGTCAAGGAACGCAACGCGTCTGAGATGGAGAGCGAACGAGCGAGCGAGACCACCGAAGAGACGGAGCGATGGAATCAGCTCGCGTGCGAGTGCTCCGAGTGGATCGATGCACCGCAAGGAATCGTGGAGATGTCGCGAGGCGGCGTTGGGAGAGGGAGGGGGCCTTCATCCAGCGGTGGAATGACCCTGGCCGATGATCAGCTGTTCTCTGTGAAGCGGCAAAGGGCTGAGGTTACAATTCACAGAGAGGCGCCCACGGGCTGCGTGGAGAACAGGGTTGTGGATTTTTTTTTTGGGTAAAAATTCTTTGCATTCAGCGGTTAAGCTTGGCATTTGGGAAGCTGGATATAAGCACAACTTATATAAGCACAACTTATGTAAGCACACTGGTTTTTTTTATACGAAAACAATTACACTGGTGGGAAGGCGAACTTCGGATACAAACACACTTTGGATATATGCACGGCTGCCCTTTCTCGCAATGGGGTCGTGCTTATATTATGCGTATACAGTACTTTAGCATACTGCACACTTAATATGTAATTAGGCCAATCCGCGTTCATACTCCAGTGTTCAAACGCCCCCTTAAATCCAGCAGTGTGCCTTTTTTTTGCTACTGCTCTATATCCGGAACACACGCAGAGTGCGCCTTCGTGCGTCACACATTCACCACGTAAACCGGCGAGAGGTAAACCACTCGCACATGTCGTCTTGGCTTGCGGCAGCACGAAACTGTCCGGGAAAAATGGAGTTAGATAAAAAAACAACTCTAAACTACTATACTGTATGTAACAACGTAATAGAGTCTGCGCAAGCAAGCGCTTTGGGATGGGACATTCCACGCGCAGGGGAACCTTGCTTTGGTTTTGGCGTGGCTTTCGGAATGAAGTGTGGGCCCCCTCCTCCCGCAGTGCTAAAACTCTCAGAAACAGCCCGAATGGAGGCGCAAGTCTCCTTCAGTGTTGGCACTCATGCGGACCCCTGCTCAGAGCGGTGGCGCTGTGGTTAGCGCGCACCGTGAACACCCCTGCCATGGTTTAACGTCAGTGGGGAGTGATTTTTTGAACAGGCCATGGGGGGGGGGGGGGGGGGTGGATGATGACCCCCGGGTGGACCTCTCTTTACCAATAAGCATTTACCAGCGTGGTGAAGTATGGCCAAACAACCACCAAATGACCGACACGGAACGAGGTATTTTGGTTGTTGTTATCATCAGGCAGTAGATTGGCAAAGGGATTACACGAGATTATAATCAGTAGGTCTCGTATAGCCTGTATGGCTTTAATAAAATACAGTATTGCGTGTAGGAATTCGCATCAGCATTTTAACCTTTGCCACGTATGTGTCTGTCCGCGGTGTATCTGTCATGAATTAGTCCTGGCTCCCAATATGCCAACATCGCTACAAAATCATCATTCCTCTGTTGCGGGTAGATGGGGTCCATTGTAGTGCATGGGGCCATCCGCACGAGTGCGTTTTTGGGTGTACGCTCAAGCCGAACACGAATACTGCAAAACCCAGTGTGCTTGCAATGGCACCACGAAGTATTTGTTTCCAGGCCACTAGACGAGACAAGAGGGGGGTGTTAGACCTCATACCACAGCGCAGCCGAGGGTGGGGAGATGGAATGGGGGGGAGAGATCGGGGGAGGGAGGGATGGGAAAGTTTGGGGGAGGGGTGGTGGTGGTGACACGTGGCTACATTTTTGCTTCTGAAGGCCCTATGTCTCAAAAGTGATTGTACAAACTGGTTTGCACACCCACCGGCACATAACTGTTATTAGCACGAGCTACCGCTACACATATACCCCTAGATGACGACGGAATGCTAATTGATAGCCCAAAAACAAGTATTGTTCAAGAGCAAAATATACATACGGTAAATAACCGAAAAGACAATTAAACAGACGCAAAAGTCAGACAAGGGTCACATTGATGTGTTGTAGGTTATACGGCGTGTTGTTCGGCATGTCCGATGTTTCACTCCAAGACCTTCATGCATTATAATCTACTCAGCATGATCGTTCTACCCATCGAAATTCGTGCATGGGGTTGGTTGCACGCTTGCATGGGGATATGTAATCCACAATTCATTGTCTAATGTGGCATTGTGTGGGCACAAGTCCAGTCGCGCTTTGAGCCAGAACTTGCTCTTTTATTTTTACATTAATTGCAGATTTTCTGAAACGAAATAATCGCTTTGTGATGTTTCTTGCAGATGTTTCCACGAATATAAAGCAGTATGTGAGGCCAAACAACCATCACGGTTTTTTCTCCAGGAAATGTGCTTCGTCTTGAAGAACTAATACTGTACTACAACGTAGAAAGTTACATTAATATCCCATATTCATAACGTAGTGAGAGCCCAGTGAGATCAAATCTCTCATTTTAGGGAGATCTGATGCAAACAAGAAATGGCCAATATATTCAACCTATTCAATTACACCAAATTTAATTAACACAATAATTAAAAAAAATCATCAAATTATAACCAAATTGATATTAAACGGACGTAAAAAAAATGGAATTAAAGACATTCGATGGAAAGTGCAATTAAATGTCGTGATTCAATGTATATTATTATACAACAAAGGGCAGGTTAAATGTAAATAATAGGGATCCTTCTACTGTCCTTAACAAGAAAGTTCTGGAATTGTTGGCGAGGTGGCCGTGACGTTCCATTTTTTTCCCATTTGAAAAGAAAGCGCTCCCCACCCCTTGGCGAACACGTGCGCTTTGTCAGCCTTGAAATTAACCCCCCCCCACACACAAACCCACCCCCTGCATTTTCCACTCACAACCCTACAGTAGGAACCAAAGCCTAACCCGAAATCCCCAGGCCATCTCGGCGAGAAAGAGGACAAAAATGCGGCTCCAACCACTATAGAGCCAGAGGCGCTGTTTCCCGAACGGCTCTCGCGAAGCAAATCCATCACCGCAACTCCGCCCCTGATCCCCTCCTTCCATCCACCTCGTCTAATTTGGGTACACCCACCCACCCCACCCACCCACACAAAGTTGCGCCTCCTTCCAGCAACACTGGGGCTCTTCCACTCCAAACTCACGGCGGCCACGAAGTTCAACGCAACACCGATCATCAGCTTTGCTTATCTCAGCCTCATTATCGTCACCCATCATCTCTTTGTGTGTGTGTCGTGCAGCTGTGGCAGCAAACCCCCCTCCCACCCCGACAAGGCCAGCCGGTCAGGACTGTGGAGGTAACCGTGGGCTGTCAACATAAATTGTTAGGTCCTTTTTTTTTGGTCGTTTGGGTGGGTTGCAGTGTGCGTACAGCCAGCCACAGGGGATCAGGCAGCCCAGATAGGGCATAAGCATTTTTTTGGTACACACTCTGCGTGACCCGAGTGTAAATTCGCATATTGTTTTTCAGAGGAGGAACTTTGCTTAGACGAAGATCGATTTGTGTAACTGATTCATAGACTTCACGAAGGACTTTAGGCAGTATATGCTGCAATTAAGTCATGCTTTTGCTTCATAGTACTGTGTGTGGCTGTATTATACAAGGGCTTTCGAGTGCATTACGTATATAGTTTTTCAGCATATGTCCAATAGAATTTGTTCTGGAACAATACATCATTATATCGTTAGAGGATTTTAGAGGTTATTACACTGTCCACGCTGTATTCTAACGTGCATTGTATGGCATATGCCCGTATGGCATGAACACTAAAAATATTTAATATAATCTAGTACTGTGGTGCATTGTAGGTTTCGCTGTGAAAGTCCATCTCACTGAAAGATACAAATAAAATTAACAGTTCTTTTTGTACGAGAATATTACAGTGATTTAGGTAATTGTTTTGTTTCGTTAAGTGGCCTTTATTTCAAATGATAAACGTTGATATCGCAATTGTAATACTGTATTTAATTGAGGCATATTACTTTCGAAAAGGTGTGTAGTAAGGAAACGCATACTCAGAAATTTGCTGCAGTGTTTGAATATTGGTTAGATATAGAATAGATGTAGACACTTGGGTGGTTGAGAATTTTGATCAGGCATTTTAGATTTTGAGACATTACAATTTCTGACAATTTCAGTCAGATATCCTAGAACGTAGAGAGGCACACTTGAGTGCGTGAACTTTTTTGGTGAGATATTCCAGATCTTGGGACACTCCAACGCCTCGACATTGGCCAGATATTCCAGGTGTGGGGACCCTCCAGCAACTGAGCACCTTGTTCAGGTGGTTGAGGAACACGTGACAACGAGTGACACCTTAGCCATGGCACGTCCCTCCGCTCGTCCCACTTCATCGCCGCTGCCCCAGCTGCTCCTCGCCTCTCTGCCACTGCTGCTGCTGCTGGTGCTGCCAGCTCCCGTGCGCTCCCAGTACGAGAACTACAACTTCTTGAACTTCCCGGGCGCCGAGCTGGGTTCGTTGGACGCGGCGTACGCCCTGGCCCTGCGGCAGTACGAGGCGGAGCAGTGGGGCGCTTGCCTGAGCTCCCTGGAGAGAGCCCTGCGCCTCCACCGCTTCGTGCGCGACAGCCTCGCCTTCTGCCGCCGCAACTGCAGCCGCGCCACGCCGGGCCAGGGGCCCCAATTCCTGCCCATGGAGCTGGGACTGGGCGCTCGGCCCGACTCCCCCCCCCCAGGGTGGTGCCGTCGAGGGGGAGATGAGGGCGCTGGGCGTCGTGTTCCGCAGGGCGCAGTGTCTCAAGCGGTGCCGGGAGATGCTGCCCGCCTTCCGTGCGGCGCAGCCGTCGCCGCAGATGCTGGCCGACTTTGACCGCAGGGCGCCCTACCAGTACCTGCAGATTGCGTACTACAAGGTACATCTGTGTGAAGGGTGCGGTGGTGGCAGAGTTGGCATTGTGAGCGCTGTGTTGTTGGCCAGCTGTTCGGTGGGGCCCTGTGCTGACGGGGAGATTGGTGGTTGCAGAGCGAGAAAATGAAATGCACAAGGGAAAGAGACGCGGCGATAGAGAGGCATGCAATCAGAGAGACAGATGTGGATGGAGAGAGAGATACATGGAGAGACGGAAAGAGACAATGATTCATAAATGCGTAAAGAAACAGAGAGACACGTGGGGTGAGATGGCCATGACCAATGACCAATGTATATGCAGAGATAAAGACAGAGGGTGCACAGACAATCTGAGAGACACATGGAGAGATCACAGGCAGACACTGGAACATAGAGGGGAAGTGAAATAGAGATGCATCCACAGAGAGACCTAGGGGATGGAGGGACATCAAGTGAGACAGAAATAGACACTAATGCTTTCGTAACTGCAGGAATTCACATTCTTTGGGTCTTTTTGGTAAAGTCACGTAGATAGGTTGTTATTTTTGTTATTTTCTTTGAACATATCTACGTGACTTTACCGAAAGACCCAAAAAATAGAAATATACACTTTTGGGGGCAAAAAGTTCAAGCATACAAGTTTAATGATCTGAAAGATGGGAATGGACCTTGTGACCATGGGATCTTCCACTATTCAACGCAGCAGATGAAGAAAATATGTAAAAGTTGCACTCTGTTTTTTTAGTGACTTCCAACAAATGCCACGTTAAATAACGATTTACATTTCCTTCTGTACAACCCACTGCTGGATGGAGACTTCTCCATAGCCGTGTCAGTCATGAGGGTCGTTTTACCATACTTCTCCACGCTGGTCAGTTCAGGTTGGTAAACTGGGGAGGTTGTAGGAGGGGGGGGGCAGGATTGGTTCAGATACCACTTTGCCACTGTTAGCTGTGGCCAGGAATCAAACAGGTCGCTGGGTTGATAGTGCATCGCACTACCCATCTCGCCACCGCTCAACCCCACGTTAGATACGAGATCTAATTCATATTTATATCATTGAATGTCCTTTATGGGTTAAAACCACAGAGAGCATTATAATTTAGAATTAACTACTACACATATATTTGACTGCACAGTAATACCATTATAATAACTTTAATCACGAATTGGCAGTGTACTTACTAAATGTATATTCATGTAAAGTTTCGTGTACAGTACACGAACAGCCTATTTTGTCAACCTGCTGCTGGATGAGGTCCCCCCCATGCCGTGCGGAGTGCAGGTCATGGGAATGATGACCATACTTCACCGCGTTGGTCAGTGCGGATTGGTGAAGGCAGGGAGTATCGGAACTGGAGCATTGTACAGTACAACTGCCTTCTGGCAGTATAGCTCTGCAGCAGGCTGCAAGTTACTTGCCTATGGTAACATGTTCTTGGTTTTTTCGGTAAAGTCACGTAGAAGGGAAGTAATAAAATGATAAAAATAATAAAACATAATAAAATAATTCTCACGACGTTTCGGCCACAACGCAAGCAGCCGTCTTCAGGTGAAACCAGGTCTGTCGACAGACCT
>CM025626.2:5709997-5721291 GCA_014621495.2 Entosphenus tridentatus
CCTGGTTTCACCTGAAGACGGCTGCTTGCGTTGTGGCCGAAACGTCGTGAGAATTATTTTATTATGTTTTATTATTTTTATCATTTTATTACTTCCCTTCTACGTGACTTTACCGAAAAAACCAAGAAGATGAATTCCTGCAGTCACGAAAGCTTTAAATCGAAATTTATGGTAACATGTTCAGGAGCTAATTGCCAATGCCGAGGTCTGCTGACCAAGACGAGAGGGCGTCAGGAGAGAGTTCAGACATATTTAATCAGGTGAGGCCTGTAAATACTAGCAATTGGGTGTGTGTAAAGGAATGTCTTGCGGTGACTTCTTGTCCTGTGCCCTGGCTGGCCTCTTAGTCAAGCTGTGAAAGGCTGAAGAGGCCTTGTCCAGGCAGGTGAACAAACAATTGTAAATGAATAGCACACATAGCGCGCTAGTGCTGTTTGTTATGAAGGCCGGGAGCTTGTCTGCTTGTTACCACTGGAAGCCTCGTTATACTGTTTCCACACCCACACACTCTCTTGATAGTCCGCCACAAGTGCCTTCTTACCGTGTAATTCGCTGAATCTTAAGAGAGTGTTTTCATTAAACTGTGGTTACGTTATGTTAGCACCACAAGCCCGCTATTCCCGCACCCCCGCCCCACTGCCCCCATGCTATTTTGCAAACACACCAACAATAATACTGTTAAATAGGAATAAGAAACTTGTTATGTAGGCATTAAACAATTAAGTCTGGTTGTGGCATCTTACGACCTCTCAGACCACGCAGTAAATGTTATTGATTTGCAGCCAATCTCCCCATTCGGTTGTAAAATATAAAACACTACCTGCAGCACATGCTGGCTCAATGATGCAGTCAGTAGTCTGGGCCACCAGTGGAGAGGCCTGATGCAATGACACGCCAGATGTAACAACTACGCATCTAAGAAGGCGTCAATTAAAAAAATGGATTGAACTAAGTGTGTGAGAATTTGACTAGGTATTAATATTGGCGGAAATGAAATACACTTGAAAGTTAAAGTTTACGTGTTTAACCGGGTGAGAACACGATACCAGTAAAGTCTAATTTGCAAGAGTGCCCTGGGTTACTATAAATGACAAAATGAAAACAAGTAAATACAGCAATGAGTATAGCAATGAAGGAAATTAATATCAGAGCAAAACAACTGCATCACACGAGAAATTGAAATCATTGCTCAAACATAAATCAACGTTAACACATTCCCTGGAGAGTAAGTTGGCCTCGGGCAGATTACTTTTAGACTCATCATAGTCCAATTGCAAATTAAGTTACAAGAACATTAAATAGACTTATTTAGGTGAATGGAGCGTACTAAACTATCGGGACAAGACAGACAAAAATGAGACCAAAATTAACGTTGACTTGCATTGCGGCACGGATCGTGACAATACATAATTAGCCAAGAGGGGTAATCGTTGCCCACCTCGTAAAGATCCCTCTACACATCTAGCAGAAAGGCACATAACCATATCTGCAAGCATTTAGCAGAATACCATTGCTGCCAATAGAATCCACTTTACGACCGTGTCCTACCACAGTGCATTTTCGAGGAAATCGCTGCCACTGACTTTTGTCCAGCGGACTTTTACCGGCAGCGGTAACATCGGGCGGCGATGGCAGTTGCTCGCGCGAATTATATATCCTCCGCGCAATGTCTCCCGCCGCAGATGGACAACCTCCCAGCAGCCATGGCGGCGGCGTACACCTTCCTGCAGCGGAACCCCGAGGACGAGATGGCACAGAAGAACCTGCACTTCTTCTGGACACAGCCCGGCGCGAGCGAGAAGCACCTGCGAGACCTGGAAGCCGATCCCTTCCAGGTTACCGGCAAGCGGCGGAGTGCGTGGCGCGGCACGTGGGTCGCCGATTATTCTTCTGGGGTGCTTTGCACGTTATTTGTCGCCTCTGTGTCGAAAGCGCGCGAGAGCCGCGACCGCACCGCCGGCCACCAAATGTGGAGCTGCGACCGCATCGCCGGCCACCAAATGTGCGCGACATTACGCGGAGAGTTAACTGGGCTCCGGTGCGGGTGAATAGCGGTCTTGTGTTGCCATTCGCCAGCGTGTGAGCGGCTGGTGACAAAGCGAGCCAACTTTTGAGTTCAAATCAATCATCACAAGTGATTCCACCACGCGTGCAAGCATTTCTGGTGTCACTTATGAGCCTGCTCATATGTAGTTTGGAGGGCGCACATTGTGGGCTGCAGAAGGCAGTGCAATGTTGTACTGTACTGTGTTGCTTCCACGTCTATGCACCCTGCCGTTACCATCTCACGTTGACCATCGTGGTGAAATGTCAATTGGCCCACATGATCTGTACGGCTTGGAGAGGCCCTCATCCAGCAGTGGATTGACAAAGGGCCGTACATGTACGTGTGCCACACACATACACACACCCCCCATATATCCCGTGTGTAGTTAGCACAAATGCTGCAGTGTACGAGCAAAGGCACGCGGGATATTTAATAATTAATATCATAATTACCACATCCTTGTAAAAAATCTTTTTTGATAACCCCCTCTCATTACCTCGCTCCCACCTCTCAGATTACCGGCCTATAATTGGGTTCCAGCCTGATGTAAGTGGACGTAGCACAAAGGCGCGGTTTGTGCCACCCGGTGTGCAAATGAGTGAGAGGCCCCGTCAAAAAACGGGGCCTCTCACTCACTGCCCCTTTTCACAATCGCGGCACTTTGGGATATTTTTTTGACTTATTTTAAAACGTGCCCACCGTGATTTATGATGCTAACGGAAACTTGGGGGGGGGGGTGTGGGGGATCGGAGGTAGGGGTAGAGCGAGCCCGACGGACGAAGGTGCCTCGATGAAAGTGGGGCTGTCTTGAGAGTGGCAGTGGTGGCGTCGGTGTGCTGTTTGCTCGACGTCCGTGACCCCGTATCACTCGAGGCCACTCTCTGATTGACTGTGAAGCTGCATTGAGGTCTTGGGGGGGCCACAGTGGCTATGTGTGGGGAATCGCTAGAACCTCTGAGGAGGCGTTTTGTGTGAAATTTCGGCACGTGCCGGTTACCGTTGAAACACGATCGTATATATATTTTGTTATTAATTCACTTTTGTTCGTTGCAGAATTCTTAGAGGGCTTAGTAATGCTAAGTCACAGTTTTAAAGGATTAAAACATATATAAAGGTACGATTTGAAGAAAATTATCGCCAATTGGTAGCAGTTGAGGTCTAATTAAAACTGGCACACTGTGCAATGTGTGACACTTTATTCCGATGCAGCGTGAGGAATGAATAAAGTGATCATTGACAGCGCACGGTCAGGTCAATGTTAGATGAAGGCCTTCCCGCACCCATATTGATCGTGCAGATTTGTTTGAACACACTCCAGCAGTATTGCTTTGTTGACCACAAGCAATATAGGCCTCTTCTGCTTGCGCACGTCAGATTGACCCCGCTGTTGTTTGCCGGCACAGCGAGGCCGGCCATGCCGAGCAAAGGAAACGAGCTCCCCCCCCCCCCCCTGATTTGTCAACGATTTAATAGGAACAACGTTGTCATGTCGTGGACCGGTTCCCAACAGCTGTTTTACACAGACCACAGGCGCAAGTACACAAACCACACGGCGGCGACGTGGCCGAGCCTCTCCCCCTCCCGCCCTCATCCTCCACGTAGCCCTGACCCTGCACCCCCCCCCCCCCTTTTCTGCCCGTGTCCTCCTTGCATCGGCTCACCCAGCGACTCATTCTTCTCACTGCCTACGTTTCTCCTCCTCTGGGCCATCCCACTTCCCGTCTTGGCTTCTACCCTCCCACTTCCTGCAGGGCTCTTTGCATTCCTGGGCCCTCCCCGTCTCCTCCTTGGCTCTTCACTGCCCATCTGCTCCACGCTCGTGATTTCCACCGGCCGCCAATTCACCTTCGCTTCTTGTTCCTCTCTTATCACGCCAATGGGGCCAGGGGCAGAAATTCGTATCATCTAAGGTGGCACATAGCGGTACACGGTTATTAATACGGCTAAAGGAGAGTGGATTATTTAATAACCCGACTAAATCTCAAACGGCTATCATATAATTCACCGGTGTTGACCACGTGAAATAATTGGAAGCACTTGAGCCATGCCACCTCGGGTTGCACCGACAAGTGAAATACCCGGTCCGGGCTCGTAGACTATCTCTTCCCACAAGGGGAGTGGTGGTGCAGTGGTAAACGCGCCGCACTATGAAACCCAGAGACCAAGTTTGATACCCGGCCATGGCTAACATCAGCGGCGAGTGATATCTCATCCGGTTCTAAGTCCCCCCCCCCCACAGGCCCGTTCATTAACCTATACTTGACCAGCGTGGTGAAGTATGGTCAACCCACCCCTCCGCCCCCAAGACTGAAGCAGCATATGGATGCCTTCATTTAGCAGTGGATTGATCAACGGACTGTAAATTGTTGTTACTTTTTCTTTAAAGTAACGGAATAACATGTGCGCCTTTTTTGAGAATTAATTTAATCTGCTCGCGAGGGCAAATGCTCGCCCTGGTTTTCTTTGGCTGCGCGTATTTGAGAAGTCTGCATGTGCGAGGGGCGTGCAGGCACGCACGTGCCCATGCACACATGTTTTGTCCTGGAGCATGTGCACATTGGCACGTACGCATGGACACACATACACAATGGACAAAGATTCTCCCATATAGCCTTTAAACAGACTGTGGGGCAAGTGCTGTTAGCGAGCACCTGTGAAGGCTGGCACGGCACACGAGGGGTTGGGTGGCCAACTCCACGCCCGGCCGTCTTTGTCTCCCCAGTGGCGACATTTACAAAGCGCACCAGATACTCATTTGAACCGGAGTTGACCTAGGGGAGGCCCAGGACCAGTTCAGATATTCGTCACTGGTGTTGGCCGTGAGTGGGAATGGAACTTGGGTTACTGATTTCGTAGCGCAGTGCGCGAATCGCCACACGACCGCTCCCGACTACCATACACAGACAACAACAACAACCGCCATTCACCACTAAGTGGCAGTGACATCACCACGACGCTTGTGCCAGGCTATGTGCACGTTAAGGCCACGTGAAGTGTCGAACGCCCGCTGGCAGGAGGTCACGGGACAGACCCAGGTGCCATGGGTTGACTGAGATGACTGGCTGATGCACCACCTGTGCCCCCTACTGTGCCAACCTGCTGTGCTTTAGCCACCTGGCGCTCCGCTCGTTGTTGTGAGCGTCGCTCCTCTGCCCACACACGCACACACACCCATCCACGCGCACACACTCTCCCACTTGCACATGTCTTCAGGAAGGTACAATTACGTTTACATGTGCTGAGCGAGGCAGAGCTCCACATGAATAAAAAACAGACCCCTCTGTGGAGGCAGGAGCTGTTGGGACGACACTGAACTCGGGGAGTGGATAGCACCGCCCTCACACCCAACCACTCCGATCTCATCCCACAGCTGACCTTGCTAAACTGCACTCAATACTTATTTTAGGCCGAGTCAACTTAGGGGTCGCTTACACCAGAATAAAATGCAATTTTCGCCACTGATTAGCACGACCAGGAATCAAATGTGAGCAAAGCATTACCAGGGCCTGTGCCACTTATCAAGCAGCTTTGGAATGCTTTGCCTTTGACGATAAGGACAATCGGAGTCGTTCCAACATATTTAATTCCCGTCTTGAAAACTCTGCCTCTTTGAATTGGCCTGTACCCGCTAGTTCTGGCCGTTAACCCTGCAGCTTCAGTGTATTCCCTGCTTTCGATGCACAGTGGCGCACTTGGATCTCCAGATGAATGTGCCACTTCGAAAATGTAAATTATTACGATTATTATTGCGATTATTATTAAATTATTACGATGATTATTACTACTGCTAATGCACCGTGCCGTCTTGTAATGCTGCGGCGTTCATTATTTTTCTAAATTCCCCTCCGCGGCCGCTCAGACGCTGTACCGCGAGGCAGTGCGCGCCTACGGCACGGGCGATCACCTGGCGTGCGTGGAGAAGATGGAGGGCGCCCTCGCCGGCTACCTCCACGCCTTCCAGGACTGCGCGAGCGCGTGCGAGGGCGGCCGCGAGGTCACCACCTTCCAGGACTTCTACGCCTCCATGGCAGGTGGGCCCGGCACACGGCAGGGATGCTGCGCGTGCGTGCGTGCGTGCTTGCGTTGAACTTCCTTCGCACCGTACGTGACCAACCGTGCTAATCGGAAGTGCACTCGCCGCTGTCGCACGCTGCCGCACGCTGCGCATGTGACGGCGGCGATGTGCATGTGCGCCCCTGTGCGGGGAGCGGTTAGCGAGCTGCGCTACGAACCCGGCGACCTGAGTTTTATAACCGCTCACGGGCACCAACACTGGTGACGATAATATGAACCGGTCCGGGCCTCTCCTTGATCTTTGTGTGTCAGTGTAACTGCCTGAATAAGTGCTCACAAATAGCACTCTCACTCCAACAGCCAATGTATGGGAATTTTTTGCAACCTGTGTATATAGTGTTTGCCTTTGTGTGTTTGTGTATGGTGTGTATATATAGTTATATGGGGAATGATAGTGTAGCGGTTAGCGCGCGGTACTACGAACCGGGCGAGCCGAGTTCAATTCCCGCTCACGACCAACACCGGTGACGATTATCTGAACCGGTCCTGGGCCTCTCCTAGGTCGACTCAGTCTCAAATGAGTACCTGGTGCGGTGTGTAAACATCGCCGCTGGTCGAGATAAAGTCGACCGGGCATGGTGCTGGCCACCCACCCCCTCATGTGCTGTGCCGATCTTCATTGGTGTTCGCTTACTGCACTTTCCCCAACAGCCTGTGTGTGTTATACGGGGGATCTTTATCTACGTGCATTTTGTGCTTTGTGTGCAGTTTAAACGCGGGGTAGTGAGTGCATCTAAGTCTTAACTCGTAACACCTGGGTCTGTTCGATGCCATAACCTCCTGCCAGCAGCGAGCCTTCCACACTTCACGTGGCCTCAAAGTGCACCTAGCCTCACCAAAGCTGTGAGTGATGTCATCATCTCTTCATGGCCAACGGTGGCTATTGTTGCTGCTGTGATGTGGCAGGATTGGCGTACACGTGGCAGGTCAGTCAAAGGGGGAACGCCGAATGTTCCCTGTGCATGTGGCACTCGCGGCAAGCACGGTGGCTAGGAGATGTTAACTACCTCGCCTGGTATGCAGGAGATCGTGAGTTCGATCCCGACCCTGACGCCTGCTGCTGTATATTTGGAGTTTGCGTCTCTCCCTCTCATCATCATCATCACGGTGGCTAGGAGATGTTAACTACCTCGCCTGGTATGCAGGAGGGCGTGGGTTCGATACCGACCTTGATACCTACTGTATTTTTAGAGTTTGCGTGTTCTTCTCCCTGTGGTCGCGTGGATTTTTCTCCGGGTCCTCCGGTTTTTCCCTCCACAGTTAGAATCAATATCATCACGCGTTTAGAGTATTTGGCTGCGATACATTTTCACGTGATAAGCCACTTCGTTGGGCTATCATTTGTGATATCCAGAGCACTTCTGAAAAATAACTTTACAGCTCAGTGGGCCTTAGAGTTGAGCCAGCCCAGCGCGTGTCGTATGGTGGCCAACTCCGCTCGCTGCGTGGAACATCGGCTCGACACGTGGGGAGGGGACGCCAGCTCCCCGCACGTGGCTCGTTAGCAAACGCGAGCCCAGGGCAGCCTGAGCACGTGGAGAGCGAGAGTGATTCGCATTCCACGAAAAACCGTCGCGTCTGAAGGTGAAGCCGGCGAGCCGCTCGCTTGCTGGGGTCCCGCTCTCGGCACGCGCTCTGCGAGTTCGTGCCGTGCCGTCGTGGCTACGTGCTCCCCCGTCCGCGTCCCACGATCCGTGCGGCCCCGGCTGCCAGTTTTCCTTACGTGTAGAAAGGGCGCAGGGGTCTGTGTCGTTTGCCGTGGATAGCGCCGGTAGTGGGCTCGTGGCTCGAGGGCGACTGTGCAGCAGGGCGGGGTGGGGAGGGGGGGAGCGGAATGAAAGAGTGAGGTGGAGAAAGAGAGCAGAGCAGAGCTCTCCTGGAGAAAAAGAAAACCTCTCACCTGAGGTTTAGATGAAGCTGCGTTGTTCCCCGTGGCTATACCGTGTTCGAAATAGTCTCTATGAGCCAGGGGAATATTGAGACTAAACTCCAAAGAACCCTAAAGACGCCTTAGTTTGGCATAAACACCGAACCCTAATAATCATAAGGTGTGACTTTTGTCTGGCTCTCTGAATTTCGGGCATTAACACCGAACTCTAATAACCTAAAGATGCCTTAGTCTGTCCCTTTCAGCCACAGGCAATGACACTAAACCCTAAGAATCATCCTAAAGGTGGATAATACGGCTTTCTGAGCCTCTGTTCCAATACTGTAGCGATATTTGTCGTTTTGTGGTGTGATCACGGCGCCCCACGTGCCTTTGGCTCTCTGGCGGCAGACAGATTAATCTGGACGTGCATCGTCAGCAAACGGGAAAGCCATTCGTGCCATCCACGTAAACTAGATGGGAGATCAGCCGCTATTCCGCGACCCCACGTGGCTTCGACTAAACGTACGGAGGACGTTTCACAGTGTGGGATGTCTGCAAGTGTAAATGTTGTTTTGTCCGCTGAGTTTTGTACGTTTATTTTTTATTTACATGGAACGGATGCATCGATGCCATCTCAGAAATCGGAATCTTTATATCGGCTGCCGGAGGAATCCGATGAGCTTATGAAGCTCTTCTCTCTCTTGCACACGTCCGGTGCGGGTGGGTCCACAACGTTTCAACAGCAAACAGTCCGACAAAGACACACGATAGCAGTGCAAAGTAGAGAAAATGGTAAACAAGTCGCTGAATATAGATAAGTAACGAAATATTTCATTACATAAGCAGGATCTATAAAGATTTGGCAAGGCAGCCAAAACAACAACAAAACATTCTCGGTCTTCCCAGCCCCCCACCCACCCCCCCTTCTCGATCTTGCCAGCCCCCCCCACCCTGCACAATACAGTTTTGATTTATACAATCTTCTAAATCACAACTGCATCATCAAGACATCATACAAAAGAGTGGGACGTGTGCAAACCCCTTGCCAATCCACTCCTTGATAGGGGGCCGCCCTACACTGGGTGGGTCGTGGGGGCTATTTAAGCATTCTCCCCACCACATTAGGTCAATGCGGATCGGTGAAAGCAGAATGCGGGGTGAGGGCGGGGCAATAGAAATATAGTACAGCAATGGAATTTGCTGGATTGTCCACTGTTGCCTACCACATAGGCGAGCAGTCTACGACGACCTGCTGTGCATTGTGGGTCACCCAAGCAGGCGCTACCCAGGCTCAAAAATCCTGATGAGCTTCTGAGGTCGGACGAGATTGGATGCTTTCTGAGTGAGATTTGGTGCCTATGACCAAATCACCTGGGACACGTCCATCACTGGGAAAAGGAAATCATATGCGAGATGTTATTTGATTTCATATATATATGTATATATGTTAGATAAGAGGCAGTCAGTCACAGGCAGAGGAGATGAGGATGGGCAGGCCATCGACAGCATGGACGGCCAGGGAGAGGTGGTCCCAAACAATGGGGGCAGCGGAGAAGAATGCGCAACCTCCCGCTGAGTGAAGGTTGACGAGGAGCTTCGGCATAAGAGCCTTTGTTGCTGGAGTGCAGGGCGAGTGAAGGGGAGTAGAGGGAGATAAGAGGGAGATTCTAAGGAACATGAGAATGGAGCGGAGAAGGAGAAGGGAGATGAGAAGGGAGATGAGAAGGGAGATGGAGAATGGAGATGGAGAATGGAGATGGAGAAGGGAGATGGAGAAGGGAGAGGGAGAAGGGAGAGGGAGAAGGGGGAGAGTCCATTGGGGATCATGTAAACGACGAGGGTGATCTTTAACCCTTGATACTCATCCCCACTTAACCCTTTCCCGTTCCGAGTCAACGGCAAGTTGCAGGGTAGGTGTCCCGTTCTCACCGCTGAATCTCAGAACGCGCAAGCGGTTCATCGCTAATTTTATTCAAAGTGACATAGCAAACGTTGTTTTTAAAGAAATTGCGCTCACCGCAGAGAACTGTAGCGACACGACCGCACTCTCATGATAGCTGGCGCCAAACTGTGCCACACTCCCCCCTCTCGCATGCCCTTGTGCGAGCCTCGGTTTGAGAAAGTTATTTTCGTTTTTCTTTCCATTCATACGTGTACATCATCGGAACACAACACGTACGTCATCGGAATGGGAAAGTGTTCATAGCCTACGACCAAATGGCCCTGCATGCACCCAATTTTGTCAGATTTCTGAAGCTTAAGCAGGATCGAGGCTACTTCGAATTTGGAATGGTGACCACCAGTGACCAGAAGATGGCAGTACAGCGATGGACTTAGTCCGCGTTATAATAAATTGTGTTCACTCTGTTTAGTGAGTGGATTGAATACGCCGGGAACTGTCAGGGTTATCCCATCGTATGGGTTATTGCTAGGTACTCCCGTTTACCACTCATTCATGGTATTTGCCAAACAGCACAGGAATTGGAATGATGAACAATTTAAATGTGCAGTGTACGTTCGTTCATAATGCATTTATACAGGCAGTGATGAAAAGAATCGCACAGTACAGTATCATGTTCTTCTTTGTTAAAGAAGGAAGCATCGGTCTGGGTCTCTGAGCCAAAATAAACAAATATTATTAAAAGAAACGTAGTTAATCGATGCATTAATTAATATTTACTGTACCTACAACAGCCCGTCGTTAACAGGGGAATGGAGGGCAAGCGAACACATTGGACTGTATGGAGGCACTCCACCACTATACCCTACACTACTCTACACTATACACTACACTATACACTACTATACACTACACTATACACTACACTATACACTACACTATACACTACTATACACTATACACTACTATACACTACACTATACACTACACATTGGGCTACATAGAGGCCCATCGTTAAACGATTAGTAGTTAACAGGGGTGGTCGTTAAGAGGGGCTCTACACTATACACTACACTATACACTACTATACACCACACTATACACTACTATACACCACACTATACACTACACATTGGGCTCTATGAGGGCCCGTCGTTAAGCGATTAGTAGTTAACGGGTGTGGTCGTTAAGAGGGGTTCTATTCTACACTATACACTACTAATCACTACACTACTATGCTCTACACTACTATACACTACACTATACACTAAAAATTGGGCTATATGGAGGCCCGTCGTTAAGCGATTAGTAGTTAACAGGGGTGCTCGTTAGGAAGGATTCTGCTGTATAAGTAATTATGAATAATATGAATGTACAGTGTACATTAATTCATAATGGATTTA
>CM025626.2:5721301-5791128 GCA_014621495.2 Entosphenus tridentatus
ATGAAACCAATCGCACAGTACAGTATCATGTTCTTATTTGTTAAAGAAGGAAGCATCGGTCTGGATCTCCGAGCCAGAGAACAAGGCCCCCGCAAACTGAGAGTGAAATTCCGAGGAGGGCCATCTGCAGCACGCACGCACAGCTGCCAATCTTACAGTGCCTTGTACAAAGGAGGGCAGTTAAGCATTTAGAGGAACTTCCGGTGTTTGAGATCAAACCGGTCCATATGGCTTCCGCACCCATGACCACCCCGACGCACTATTGCCTTTTCAGCCATCATTTGACTTCCAGTAGAGCTCCAGCCAACCGACTCTCTCGCCGTTTCTAAACCACCCTTGTCCGTGAATGTATGTTGAACCATTTTCGCACCGTACTTAGCCAACCGTGCTAATTGGATGTGCCAGGTGGACATAAAGGAGCCAAAAATGTCGGAGGTGCGGGAAATGTAAACAAACTAAACACAAAAAGCAGTTCTAAATAAATTAGTTTTCAATCTAGATTTGACGGCGCATAGCTCCACTGGCTTCCTAATTTCGGAAGGAACAGCGTTCCAGATGGCTGCAGAGGCTCATTTGAAACTGCGCAATGCAGTGACCGTCTTTTTTCAATGGTTAGCCGTAAGCCGGTGCGAGGATGACCGGAGTTCGTGTGATGGTTTATGCTCCTTGACGAGATCAGGATGGTATTGTGGTTCATATGTGGCAAGCACTTTGTGTGGATTGAGTGCGACCTTAGAACGTATTTGTTCAACGACCGAAAACCAATGCAGCTCGGCGAGCACTGAATGGATGTTGTTGGATCTTGCCCATCGTGTCTTCTTCTTCCTCGGCATCTACCCAACCAACTCCACTCAACCAACTCCATACAACCACTCCACCCATTCCACCCACCCACTCAACTCCACCCACTCAACTCCACCCACCCATTCCACCCACCCACCCACTCAACTCCACCCACCCATTCCACCCACCCACTCAACTACACCCACCCATTCCACCCAACCTCTCCACCCACCAAACTCCACGCAACCAGTGCACCCACCCAACACCGCAAGAGCAAATTCCTCCACATTCTTGTGGGCTCCATCCGTCACAGTTAAACGGTTGCTTACGGCACAAGTCTGTAAGACACCGCTCTGCATGGTGACCGTGGAACAGCGCTGCTGTGAAGTAGTTTGCCCGTACCATAGCTGGCGAAAGGGCTTCCACTATCGGGCGCTCTAGAGAGTCCCTCTGGTGGATCGTTACAAAGAACAACAATCACGGAAAAAAGGGGGGCTTGATTTCATGTCCCACGTTAAATTACCTTTTAATCCATTGGCCAATCGGACATTGTAATCCATGTATTCTCTGTGTAATTTCCGCGCACAGTCGGTTTCGAAAACGATTCCCAAGTGCAGCCGTCAATTTAGAGGTCGTCTCTAGAGCTCCTTCCACTTGGAGGCCCTTCCTCTACCAGAAGTCGCGCGAGCAAAGACGTTGCAGGATGCCGCCTTTGCCTATTACACTCGTCAGATATAAGAGTGGAAATGCAAATCGAGCTCGTTGCACCGTCAGTTGGTATGCCACACGACTAGGGGATGGGGGGGATGGAGCGTGAGTCACCTTTCATTAGAGAGAGACGGCCCGAAACCAATGACGCGTCTCGCTCGCTTGACGCGGTAGTAGATGCATTCCAAAAAAAAGGGCACACACAAAGCGAAACCACACGAGGCAGCTGCCTGCCAAGTAGCGCGCACAGAACATGCACAGGACACACCACACAGTGTTGTCACCGCGTCCGACCGCATATAACTGTGGGTAAAACTAGGTAAGCCGCATATTCGCGAAGTCGCACAAACCGAACTCGCATAAAGCGAGGGAAACCTGTACAGTATTGCATTTGTAGGGGGGCGTGTCTGCTAAGAGCTGTTCGCCATAATGTCCATTGGTTCTCATCTCTCCGTCTCTGTGTGTGTCTCTCTCTCTGGTTGCACTGACTTGCAGATCACTACTTGCAGGCCCTCGCGTGTAAAGTGAGCTGTGAGGCGCGCCTGGTGCCTCTGTCCGGTGGAGAGCCGCAGGCCAAGTTCGTGGCCACCATGTACCACTACCTCCAGTTCTGCTACTACAAGTGTGAGTTTCCCCCCCCCGCCCCGGGGGGTCTGCCAAATAGAGCGGAATGTCGCCTCAACGAACCTCAACGGTTCGCTTGATGTCACAAGACGGACCTTTTTAAATTCATTCAAAAAATGATCCGCAATTGAATATGGGGGGGGTCAGGCCACGACGTAACGATGCTTCCAAATCTTTTTGTGTGTCGTAGAGACCCTCCACCACCCAACGCAGCCGAACAAATTGAGTTGCCGCGCGATGCACGGGGCGTTCTAGTAGCGTGCTGAACCTTTATTGTGTTTGGCTCGTCCGTTCACAACGAGCGTTAGTGACCGTACCTTAATTGCTACGTTTTGGTTGTGAGAATTGTCAGGGTTTTAACGACGCAAATTTAGTCAGACCTTTACGAGGCCTGAATCCAAAACGTCAATGATCAATCATATTGGCTGCGGAAAGCTGCGTGTTATGTTTTGTCAATTGCCGAGACAGTTGAACAAGTTTTACACAGTAACTGATACAGCATCCTGAACGCATACTTGCATTCGTGTTAATGGACAATTCACCGTGTATTACAGATAGCTAACTGACGCAGAATATTTAACACAAACAGGGAATTAAATTGTCCGCAGTGGAAGTCGATAGAATTTCTCCGCTCGACGCTCGGACAAAATTTTGCCGCTGGAGAAACTCAAAAGTCGCTAAGTTGCCATCACTGGTCCGGCTTGGCATGCAGCTCGTGGGGATTAGAACATCACTCGGTGGCTCATGTGGGTGGAGCGATGTGTCTCTTCGTTGAGGAAATACTGGTTATTAAAACTCAATTGGTACCTGTATTGAATTTTACGTGTCCCAATCCCTTTACCCGTGACACACCACCACTGCGGTAAGGTGGAGTAGAGTCAATGATATGAAGAATGGAAAATGTTTAATCAAGGGCAAAGGGAAGAGAGAAGATAAAGAATGGGAAACAAAAGGAAAAGGATGATAAAGGAACGGAAAAACGGGAGCTCTAAGAGTAAAAAAACTAGCTCAGTTTGACGTCATCATGCCATAAACAGTCTAAATGTAGAGCCTGTAGGAAAGTGTGCCCCCTACTGTGTAAAGTCTAGAAAGGCCACTTGGAGAGTGTTTCGGAAGCCTCGTGAAAAATATTTTCTGCGGGTCGTTCTCACCGCCTAAGTTTGCGAGATTTCCCAATGGATTCGTCTCATGGTGAATCTATTTAGCGCAATTGGAATATGGAGGGAGAAAAAATACCAAATAAAAATCATCCAAACGTGTCTCCCTCCGCGCGCGCTTCAGTTGGTGGGTCGACGTTCGAAGTGGACTGCAACCTTCAAAGGATTGGTGCTGCCTTCGTGGTCGCCCCCCCCCCCCACTGTGATCCGTGGATCAAACAAATCACTCGAGACAGACAGAATATGGCAGCCAAGAGCAAGTTTATGTGAACGCAAGAGGTCACGCATTTTGCGCCAACGGTCCTTCGCTGACGATGCGTGACGAACGAACGAATGAGTAATCTAAAAGACGGTCGTCACCCAAACACGGAGCCCACGGTTGTCATGCCGCCGTTAGTTGACGAATGCGGCGCGTGGATTTGCTTGCCTGACGTGGGCGCCGTGCGTGCGCCTCGTGCGGTGGGGTGATGGCGGTGCTTCTCGACCCCAGTGGGTGAGTTCAAGCAGGCCGTGCGCGCTCTCGAGAGCTACTCCCTGTTCGACCCGGAGGACGAGGTGATCAAGCAGAACCTCGTCTACCACAAGGTGAACAAGGACGCGGAGGGGCTCACGACCGCCGACTTCGAGCCTAGACCGGTGAGGACTCGCCGCGACATCACCGCCGCCACGTCAACGCAGGGCCAGAGCCAGGCAGTGCGGTGACTGCTGCGCCAAGGTGTCGTCCATCATGCCGCTGCTACTGCCCCCCCCCTGCTGCTGCCTATCCCCTACTGCGGTGCCGGCACTGCCCCACCAAAAGAAGAAACAAGTTTAGCCACCACCAACTGCCACCACCAACTGCCACCAACTGCCACCACCAACTGCCACCACCAACTGCCACCACCAACTGCCACCACCAACTGCCACCACCAACTGCCACTGCCAACTGCCACCACCAACTGCCACCGCTTGCTTCGTTTGCAACAATGTGGCAGCTCCCTCTCCCACCCCCGTCTTCTCTGTAACTTTTAATCCCATTCCCTCAGAATCATAATCTTGATTTAGACTGCTGGAGGAATCCGATGAGCTGTGAAGCTCTTTGACTTGAAGCTTTCGTGACTGCAGAAATTACTATTCTTTGGGTATTTCGGTAAAGTCACGTAGACGTCTACGTGACTTTACCGAAAGACCCAAAGAATGTGAAGCTCTTTTTATTTCTAATAACATTTCCAGTATGGAAATACAACAAAATAACCGAGTGCAAAAGTAGAGAAAATGGAAAGCAAGTCACTAAACATGGTAGTAATTGGTTCCATGAAACCGGTCGTTAAGTGATTTGGTCGTTAAGCGAGTTTCGGAAATACACGCTAAAGGCTTAATTCGTTCCGATAGCATCGGAAGTTACCCTTTTTCATCCCAAAAAAATATTTTATAATATTTAAACAATGGATATTAATACATAAATATACTAACAACATTATAAACACATACTATTAAAAGAAACATGGTTAATCAATGCATTAATTAATATCTACTGAACCTCCAACAGCCTGTCGTTAACAGGGGAATGGTCAGTAAGCCAACACACTGGGCTCTATGGAAGCCCTACACTTCTATACCCTACACTATATACTACACTATACACTACTATATGCTACATTACTATACACTACACTACTATACACTACTATATACTATACACTACACTATACACTACACTACTATACACTACACATTGGGCTCTATAGAGGCCCGTCGTTAAGCGATGAGTCGTTAACAGGGGTGCAATTCTATAATTCCGATTTATCGAGCTTGGGACAGAAAAACAACAACAACTAAAGAGCTCCTTCCCACCCCCCTGCCATCCCCACCGCCATCCCCACCGCCATCCCCACCCTAAATTCCCAGGAAGCGCTGGAGTACCGTGACCTGACCGTGCGCCTCTGGGAGATGTACAACTTCTCCGTCGAGTTTCTGTCCCCGGACGACGAGGTGGGTCACCATGAATAAACTCGTATGGCCTAATTCTCGTGACGGCCTAATTCTCGTCGTGTCCCACTTTCTTCAGCAACAATGCTGTCGTTTTTCCGTGAAGCGCGAATATAGTCAAGTTGCAGCTTTGATTTGTTTTCATTTTCGATCGGCGCAGCGATTTACATCGTCTTGAAATACAAAAAGTGGATAGTATTGAGGCGTAAAGTATTGTTCAAACTAAATATATTCTGAGAAACAACTCGGTCTGGAGGTGTGTCAAAGCAATGGTGCAGCGAGAGACTTTCTTTCCTTTGTATTTGTGTTTAGTTTGTTGTCCTTTCCCCGCACCTCCAATTAGCACGGTTGGCTATGTGCGATGTGAAAGAACTTTAACTTATACTGCTTACAGCGCAGTACAAAGCTGAAAAAGTCAACGTGTTCGTCAATAATACCGGCCTCAATTTTTTTTTTAAGTACACAAAAGCCATCGTTTTGTGCAATGGCCGTTCTTCAGAGCACGTCGAGGGCCCAGAAGGGTCGTGTGTGAGTTTGTTTTTTGTAAAGTGTGCTCGTGTCACACCCCTGTCATCATCGCAGCAGCAGCAGCAGCAGCACCACGAGATAATTCGTGTTCATTTTGAATAGCTATGCTGGGACTGCCTGGCACGTGACGTGTCTGCGCAGCGCGGAGATGCGTTTAACAACAACTCAGCATTGCCCTGCGCGCCGTTCCATTTTGAATTTCAGAAGTGTGATTTAAAAGAAAAAAAATCGATAAACAGTAGTCTTGAAACCCAGTGATACTCTCATGGGTAAATATAGGCAATAATACTGTACATAGATATGAACTCTAAATAAAAGCCCAGCAGCCAAAGCATTTAGGGTCACCGCCTGAATGCTTTCGAACAAGACTTTGATGTTATCACGCCAGATTCAGATATCTCGTGAAGCCAGCATATCACGGGCTCTCGGTTCTGACTTTGCACGGCAAATATCCGTGTTGAGCCCTGCGCTGGCACGGCTCAGATATGCCAGTGGAAAAGGGGTTATTTAAGCGCGCAATTCCCAGGCCATTGGCGAGGCCGCGTCGACTTGACCGATGATGTTCGCGCGTCGTTGTCCGCCGCTCGCAGATGGAGTTGGACGGCGACGTGACGTACGAGCCGGAGCTGGACACGTCGGACGTGGAGTTCGAGGGCGAGGGCGACTACGAGGAGTCCATCTACTCGGACTGGTGGCAGGAGCCGCAGCACAAGGGCGACGTGGGCGTGCCCAGCAGCTGATTGATCGCTCGTCACCGTGCACGGCACGCGGCCGAACACACGGTCACTTTTTTGTTTTTTACCAAACTGCCCGAATACCTCCCCCCCCCCCCCCATGAATGTATGAATGAGCCTGTGGCGCAGGGCTCAATTTCAGCGGGGTCTGTCCTGGGTCAGCCCAGCCCAGAAATTATTTTCCACGTGCCGCACACCACTTCCGGTATACCGCCTGCAATGTGCCACCTACGCCCGCTCTATCAGTGACGCGGAAAGTAAGAAATGGAGCCCTGTCGTGCGGTGGACTTTATTGGCTATCTCACTCCCGCAGTCCATCTGAGCACAAACCCCAAAAATTGCCTGCATCTTTGCAGCGTTGCGCTGATGTTGATTTTTATCGCCGTCATCATCATCATCAAGTGTCGTCCTCATAACCGAGGTTCGATGTGCACAACCGTTGCTTTCCACCATTGACGATCGTCAGCGTCGTCCGTCCAGCTTTCTCACATTTCCCTTCTTCCTATTTTTCACTTCAATTTTTCTTCGCAGAATCTATTTCATCAGTTGGTCCAGCTGAACCTCCGTTACCACTCCTCTCATTAGACTCCCAAGTCGTTCCAGCCTGTGTTCGTCGTGTCAGCTCACTCTGCCCGTTCTCCCATAACACCACATCTAAAGTTTTTCCTTGGGAATTCTTTGAGTTTGAAGGGCAGATCAACAAAGCAGGATTTTTGTATTCACATTTCTATTTGTGTGCCTGTTTGGCTGCTACATTATCGGTTTCTTTTTTTTGTTTCCTAAATGAGCTTAGGAGGGAGAATCCATGCGGCCAGGTATGGTTTTTGTTCTCTCTTAGAGTGAGATAGAGAGATTACGATTCAGAGAGCGCGGGAAACTACAAACGAGCGGGAAGGCAGCCAGAACCATCGCCAACGATTTCCCAAGCTCAGCGGTTCTATATTTGGATGTTTGGCTAACTCCATTAATGAGTGGTCATTACATGCGGGAGAAAACGGGTGTACCCGGAGACAACAAAACCCCAATATGCATGCGAGCGGAGGTGATAATCTCCTTACAGATGGATAGATGTGGCAGTCGGAGCCGCCTTAATGTGACATTGCACGTTTTCTATTGGGCGAGGCTGACCTCACTGCTAGTGGTGCTACACCATCATATATATAAAACGTTCTCACTGCGGTTGTGCTGTGTAGCTCTCCGATGCATTTTCGGTTTTGCGCCGCGTGCGGCTCGGCGCGACGTTTCGCTGCGGCTGCTGGGAGCTTCGTCGGGAACTGAAGAAGTGCCCAGCGCGTGGAGCGAAACGTCGGACGTCGTGCCGGACCGGCGCGCGGCATGACGAGAAGACGCGTCGGAGCGCCTCGTTCGTCTTCCCCTCCCGGTCGCGTGTCGGAGCGTTTCCGCTCAAACAATGTGCGGCCATCGTTTCTACATTTGCAGATTTCTAGCCGATAGAAGTTAAGTGCATGTTGAAAAGCAAAAGGTGTATTTGATAACATTGCATTCAAATACGGTATAAGTCATTGTTGACATTCGGTGCTTTTTAAAAAAATATATATGCATAGATGGGAACCTGACTCCTTTGATTCTCGGCACAACTCTGTAAAGAGTTGCAGATTGCCGGAGTTGTGTTTGTGCCTTCGGCTGAGCCACGCGGGAAGCGCAGCTCGGTGCACTTACGCGTCGCCGCTGCGCCCGCCGTTGCCACCCCTCGTGTGCCCCCCTGTTAACGCTGCCGTCCTGCACGCACGAAGCTGTGATTGCCAACGTTGCTCGCTACCTTTCTAGTGTAAATAAACATTGGAACGTGTTGACTTTGCCTCCGCCGAGAGTTTTGACTGGGTGGTCGCCAAGGCCTTTCCAATTTCAGCGATGGGCTGCCGATTGTTGAAAATATATTTTTGTTACTGCGTACCGGATTGCAGAAATAATTAACAAAAAATAGGTGTTGGACTCTGCCATTTGCCAAGGGTGCGTCTCGTATCCACTCCTGTTTGTGATTTTCATGGACAGGATATGAAGGCACAGCCGAGGTATGGAGAGTATCCGGTACGGGGGCATGGAGGTGGGTGGCATCGCTGCTTTTTGCAGACGACGTTGTCCTCTTTGCCTCGTCAGTCTGTGATCTCCAGCCTGCACTTGGACGGTTTGATGCCGAGTGTGAAGCGGCTGGTATGAGGATCAGCACCTCCAAATCTGAGGTCACGGTTCACTCCCAGGAGACGGTGGATTGTTCTCTCCAGGTGAGGGGGGAACAGCTGCCCTTCGTAGAGGAGTTTAAGTACCTCGGGGTCTCTTTCGCGAGTGACGGTAAGTGGGAGCGGGAGATCGGCCGGTGGATTGCTGCGGTGTCCGCAGTGTTGCGGGCACCGTGCTGTTCCGTGGTGGTGAAGTGGGAGCTGAGTTCTCGGACAAAGTTCTCGGTTTACAGGTCGATCGACGTTCACACCCTCACCTATGGTCATGAGCTTTGAGTAATGACCGAAAAACCTAAGAGTATGAATTCTTGGAGTCACGAAAGCTTCAAATCTAGAATTAATGACTGAAAGGATGAGATCGCAGGTACAAGGGGCCGAAATGAGGTTTCTCCGCAGGGTTGCCGGGCTCACTCTCCGTGGTTGAGTGAGAAGCTCTTGATTTCGGGAGAGCCTCCGAGTCGAGCCGCTGCTCCTCCGGATCGAGAGGAGCCAGTTGAGGTGGTTCGGGCACCTGGTAAGGACGCCCCCCGGTAGACTCCCCCTGGAACTCTACCGGGCACGTGCCACTGGACGAAGACTCCAGGGCTGGTCCAGGTCACGCTGGCGAGACTATGTCGCTCGGCTGACCTGGGAACGCCTGAGAATTCTCCAGGAAGAGCTAGAGTCTGTCGCCAGGGACAGGGAAGTATTGGACCACCACTACTCAACATGCTGCCGCGACCCTTACCAGGACAAGCGGATTGAGAAACAAACGAACGAACGAGCGACATCCGTAAGAACTTTCATATGGAACGAACGATGATAGAATTGCGGAACGTTGACTGCTATGGTACGTACGTATGTATGTTGAACTTCTTTCGCACCATACATATCCGACCGTGCTAATCGGAGGTGTGGGGTGAAGGACAACGGTTATGCCAGAAAAACGCCACCAAACAGGAATCTGGAAAAATCATTGCCAATGCTCGTGAAAGAAAATAGGCAAGGATAAACTAGAAAAAAGATGGATTGATAAAGTGGAGGAGGAGGAGGGAGCACTCGAATGAAAAGGAATTTAATGAAACGTCAGGGTGACGATCGCCAACAGCATAGCACTTGCTGCGGGAAGTTTGTGAACCCAGTGTCTTCTGTTAAGGGGGTTGGATGGGATTGGAGAGATTATTGTCCATAGGGGAATGGTTAGAGCGTGGTCCTTTATTGTGTCCGCATCTCAAATTAGCACGGTTGGCTACGTACGGTGTGAAAAAAATTCAACGTACGCATGTGTTGTGGTTACTGCTCAGCAGGCACCAAAACAACCCGATTTCCCACCGCATTTGGTGAAGTGCAGCTGCCACGGGTGGTGGGGCATGAAGCAGAGGGCGCTGTTTGTCCGAATGGGTAATGTGGGAGCTGACTGGTGTGCTCGAGATTTATTCAAACCTCCCCCGCCCCGTGATGCTGTGAATTGTCGCGATTCAGCATTCGAAATTAAATTCAAATTTGTTTTTTTTTAATGTTCGTTTAATGTCGTGCTGAATGTTCGGCTGAGGTTCATCGGCCATTTCGCTTCTGCAGACTGAGCACGCAAACCCATTTTTGCAGTTGGTCCTTTGCAGCAGCATTAGCATAACATTTGCATTCATTCTAAATGCTTGATTCTCAAAGCCACTAATTTGAGTGCAATAGCTGTTTATTTACCAATTTGATTATTGAGCTTTTGTTATTTCAGAATTCTAATTACATATATATTTCAAATATATACACACACCATGATACTCACAATGTAGTGATGTTTTGCGAAGCGGACATGACCATTATATTATGTCGTACAATCTTACATCATACGATATATCGTAACCTCTATTGGTCTCCCTTTAAAGCTATCCTCAACAAATTCCGCGTTCTTATTAATGGTCGAAAATAATAAGGGACTGAATGAAAAGATGATGTGTGTTAAACGGTGGAATACTGCGTGGTTAATAACTGAACACAGTATGTGACGTGTGATGAATAGGCTTACTCTTAAGGCTTATGAGAAAATCAAGTGGTATGATGTGGTATGGATAGGATCATGGGGGTTTAATGGACCATACTTTTACCACGCCGGTCAGTGTGAGTGTGTGAAGGCTGGGAGCAGAGAACCAGTTATAACAGTTGCAGAACGGCAATGTATTTCGCAGCACAGACTCTGTATTCAAAATCAACACGGCACCAAGATAGCGCGCTGTTCCTATCCTCGTGCAATCCGCCAACCCCCTCCCATCCCTAAGCCCGCGAGCAAGTCAGGGTCCACCGCCCTCACGGTGGCAGTCTGTTTTTAATGAATTCTCCCCTTTGTCATCTCCGAATCTTTTTGAAAATGTTTTTCGTGAAAATTGTGGCCCCGGTTGCGAAGCGGGCGCTTCCATTAAAAATGAGCGCAACTGCTTCATTGCTTATTTATCGCGGGGGGTTATTTATTTATTTCCCACCGCACTCACCACGCTCCCCCCCGTTGTGTCAGGATGGCGCATGAGAAGGATCGTGCTTTGGCTTAGCACAGCGTTGCGATTCGTCCTCATCGCCGTCCTTTTAACATCTCGGCGTGCCGGATTTTTCACGGCAATGTGAAACGGCCGTTCGCTCCGTTCTGTTCGGCAGCCGCCGTGATCCATCCGCTGCCCGGATGAGGACCTCCCCAAGGCGCCACCAACGAGTCCATCTCGATCCGACACGCACGAGGTGACTTCACTGCCCTGTCGCCGTGGCGGACCTCCTCTCCGGTGCGTTTCTCTCCTTCGGCTGCCACTTCGTCGATGGTCACGACCACCGACCATCGTCCCTGCGAGCGACGTCGCCTCCCCGAACTCGCTCTCCTTCAGAGTCGACGTACGGTCTCTTCTCCTGTAACGCGGTGGTAGTTGCGCTTCTGAAGAACACCGCGTTATGGAGAAATCGCGTTATCATAAATTATATGTGAAATGGGCTGAACAAACACTGAGGCACGTGGGTAGGATCTGGAAGCATCCAGCAATATCCCACCTTGTGTGATGCTCCACCGAGGCAGCCGTACAACTGCTTATTCCTACTCGCGCGACGTAGTTCTGTCTGCTCAATCGTGTTTTATAAAATTCCCATCCGCGTAAGAAAAACATTTGTTTCCGAATACATTCATTGCTTTATATCCCAATTCGCGCTATGAAAGCACGCGTTATCGGAGCTACAGACTGTGTAATATGTTCGACTTGCAACAGTGATCTGTGCGTTCTTCTTCATGTCTCGGTGTTATTACAAGAATGAACTTTTCCACGCTCCACACACTTTTTTTGTAATTTCTACATTTTCTTTGACGATGCCTATGTTTCTGATTCATGCGCCACAGCAGTTAATATACACCGATTCAATATTTTTCTGCACCTTTCACATTGATATGTTGTGTATCAGAGTATGTTACAAGGAGACTTGCTTTCACCAAAGTGATTCACAGCGACATTAGAAGATACATTCCTAAAGTTGGATCTGGTGAGATGCAGGCAAAAGTATCAGCGGACAGAATATTAGCCATGTCAGCTATGCCGGTGACTGTCATTATGACAGCTATCATTTTTTAAATCACTACATTCTGGCAAGTGATGCCTGTTTCCCAAGTTCCACGGGCCACTTCCCGCACGGCCTGCCGACCATGGGTTGGGAAACCGTTGGTCGAGATAAGTGATCGGCAAACCCAATTAACAAGAGCAGGCAATTTGTTTTCGAATTCCGTAAAGATATATTTTTTTACAAGACCCTCAATGCGTGTGAATACGAGACGGCGATCCTCAATAAATAACGTAACAAAACAGTTCTTAAAGATCGGCATAATGCTCCCGAGCAGCAGGTTACTGAATCCTGCCCATGGTAAACTGGACTCTCAGGGTAAACTGGACTTCTACAGTAAACTAGACTTCCATGGTAAACTGGACTCCCATGGTAAACTGGACTTTTACGGTAAACTGGACTCCCATGGTAATCTGGACTTCCATTGTAAACTGGACTCCCATGATAAGGAGTCAGTAACCAATATAACAAGAAGAGCCATTTTTAAATCCTTTATATTAAGTTCACTTGCTTGCTTACGACCGTGCAAATCTTTCGGTCGTTTTTTAACCCACTTCCCGTGATCCAATCGAGCTGACATTTTCCACACAGACTCGTTGTGCGTGACAATTAATGTTCGTGAAATTTTTTTCCCAAAATTTTACACTTTTTAGGACAAAAATATTATATTTAATTACCAATTGCTTAATGCTTGCGCTGCAATCATCTGACCCATAGGTGGCAGCCATCTCAAGCCAGAGGACGAGAGGACTCTAGCCGCCACGCATATAAAGGATTTTTAGTGAAAAACTTTGTTTTTACGGGTTAATTTTTTATCCTCTCGCTCACCCCCTCCTGTACCCTCCATGTCTTGCCCCCCCGCCCGCTTAGGCCCCTCCCCAACCTCTCCGTCCCCACTCTCGGTGCCACCTTTGATTCCCCTCTTTCCTTCACCTCTCACGTTGCCAATACCACTCGCGCATGCCGTTGCCGGCTGTACAACATCAGGAAAATCCGCATCCCTCATCACTATCACCGCTGCCAAATCTCGTACACTCCCCTCGTCTCCACTCGTCGGTCTCCCTGCTTACGCCTTTATCCCTCTCCATGACATCCACAACGCAGTCGCAAACACTGTGCTCAACCCTCCACACACATCCCACTGCTCCTCCTCTCATTCAACAACTTCGCACGGTCTTGCCCCCCACCCCTACCTCTCGTCTCTCATTTCTTTATATGTCCCTTCACGCTCCCTCCGATCTCAATATTCCCATCAGTTTCACTGTTCCTTCGCTTCCTTGCGCACAGTCTCTCGCTTTCGATCTTTCTCTCTCCTTGCCCCGTTGCACCGTGGATCAAACTCCCACTCCACGTTAGACTCTCCCCCTCGCTTTCCTCCTTTAGCTTTGCCCTCAAGGTCCTTTCTCTTCTCTGCTGCCGATTCCTTCCCCCGCTTCTAAGCCACCCCCAGTCCCCCGGTCCTCTTCATCCTACGACCCTAATTCCTGACCCGGCTCCCACGCCTCACCATTCTCTATGTGCCCCTAACCACATCTCTCCCCCAGCCCTCCGCTGTGCTCCTCAATCAGCTCAACTATCCGGCCACCGGACCTCTGCCCCTACCACCCTTCACCTACCCTCATCCATGCCCGGCCATAGCAGCTACCTATCTTACCGCTTCACACATGCGCCCCATCATACCCCGCCGCCTCTCATCCACGTTGCAACCATCCTCATTTAACATTATTCACCATCACACTCCATCTTAGTCCTCCTTCACTACCGCTGCAACAACATCAGCTCCATTCCCAGGTCCTGTCCCTCCATCCCTTCCGTCACCTCCCTCACCGACAGCCACTCCACCCCACCCGTCGCTTCCCTTCTGCCCCTTTGTCTATCGCCGTCGGCTTGCGCTGTAAAGTGCCCTGGAAAGGGTGCTGGTATATGAACCCTAAATCGAATAGAATACACCCTGTTGTGTAAAAATACACACGTTTAAAAATACAGTCAGCCTCTCATTTGGTCGCATTTTCCGGGTTGCGGATGAACCATGTTCATTCGCATCTCTTGCGCACGCACTGGGCCAATCAGCTGCTGCTCCTCACTCGTCGAGGGTCAGTGACTCGGTGCCCACGTGACTGGCAGCACGTCGGCAAGTAAAACCGTTTCCTCTAAGAAACGATAAAAAATCAATCGAATTGCACATTCGACATCTTCAGTCCCATTCCACAAAGGTAAAAAAAATTTTTTCCTAAAAAGTGTAAAATTTTGGAAAAAATTTTTCACGAACATTAATTGTCACGCACAACGAGTCTGTGTGGAAAATGTCAGCTCGATTGGATCACGGGAAGTGGGTTAAAAAACGACCGAAAGATTTGCACGCTCGTAAGCGCGCAAGCACGCAAGCACGCAAGTGAACTTAATATAAAGGATTTAAAAAACGACCGAAAGATTTGCACGGTCGTAAGCAAGCAAGCGCGCAAGTGAACTTAATATAAAGGATTTAAAAATATATATATGTGTGTGTGCCCTAATTTACATGTTTTTAAGTATTTGTGTTTTTGATTGACCGGCCATCCCAAGCTCCCCATCCCATTAAACCTTGACAAAGGAGAGTCTACTGTACCACATGTGCACACGGGCTTTGTTGTAAATATATCTCAATGTTTCCCCTACACTCAGGATTATGAAACGCCCGTCCAATTTTTTTTTTAAGTAGACGCACACCTATTCTCAATGTGCACACATCACAGCCCCCCCCCCACCCCAACAGTTAGGCGATTAAACATGAAGGGGATCATTTGTGGTCAGGGCAGGCGGCGGTATTAACTCGAGCGCAGTGTGGAGTTTCTCACCGAAGAAGGCGACTTCGGGCGATGGCACCGTTTCGTTTTTAGCCACTTCCGAGCTTTGTTCCTTTTCCGGATGGGACACGGGGGGTGGTGGGTGGGGGGATTTTGGGGTGAAGTGGACGAGGAGGGAGGGACGTCAAACTCACCCTCGTGTGTGGTTGCTTCCCCGGCCTGTCCCGTCTGGCCCAAGAGAGCCCAACGCTTACAACATTGCCAGTAGATTCCTGGATTCCCAGCAAACGGGAGTGAAGCTACAGAATGTCCCGCTTTGGCCGGCCGGCCGGCCGGGGGATGGGGGACGGTCAGTCTCAGTTTGAGGAAGGCTGTCCCGGTGTCTCGAAGCATGTTCGCAAATTGGGATCCTGTCCCGATTGAAACATTTATGTTCTTCCTACTTAATTGGCGATCTCGGCAAAGGACGGGGCCACCCGAGTAGTGGGTGGGGTTGCCAGAGGAGCAGGTGCGGCTTGTCAGCAAGCAGGTGGACCCAACGTCGGAAAGAGTTTTGATATCTCTCGCTCTGTGTGTGTAACGGAGCTCGTGGCTGAGTGGCCGTGGCCATCGGAAGTGGTCAGAGCTGATTGACCGGCTGCCAGCTCACCATGTGCGCAGCCGCTATGGCGAGATGTTGACTACCTTGCCTGGTATACAGGAGGTCGTGGTGTTCGATCCCGACCCTGACGCCTGATGGATATTTGGAGGTTGCATGGTCATGTGGTCACGTGGATTTTTCTTCGGGTCCTCCGGTTTTTCTCTCTGCATTTAGAAATATTTGTTTAGAGTATTTGGCTGTTATACATTTCCACATTGTAAGCAACTTCGTTGAGCTATTATATGTGGCCAGGTCGCTTCTGAAAAGAGCTATACAGCTCAGTGGGCCTTAACTGGTAACATACGAAAAAATGTTTAATAAAATTTAGTTTTTGTTAAAATAGTCTCCCAGAAATGTAGCTTTAAAGTGTGGGAGCCCTCAGTAATTATTGCTGGACTTCAAACTCCGGACCTTAAGTGGCAGTGCCATCCACAGCTTGAAATTATAAAAAAAAATCCCATAATTTGTCCTGTTTGTGCGATTGCTGTCATGTCATGAGACGGAGCGTTGATTTGGATCTCTTTCAGAGCAATTCAACTCTTCATGTTGGACAACGGCCCAGAGAAGCAGATACCACGGAGTTCCCTCTGAGATCCCAAAAAGTGACCTTTGGTCGACACTGTAGGGGACAGCTCTCCCCACGTAGTCTGCTTCAAAGAGTGGTGCTCATCACACGAATCAAGCTAACACTGTATTGTTATTTCTCAGAACTGAAATTGAGGCAAATGGAGCCGAACTTAGTGCAGAATCAAATTCTTGTGCAGTCATTGGTGACCGGACTGAGACCATCAACCCGCTACACTTGTGTAAATATTTAATATATTCATACATTTTTAAAAATCCATTTGCAATACTGGAGGGAGTGGTGGCACAGTGGATAGTGCACAGCAGAATGAACTCGGCAACCTACGTTCCATTTGTCTCGTCAGTTAAAAACTGTAAAGATGTTCCACCTTATTTCCCACTGTTTTGTAAAGAGTCTTGAGATTCCATTGCGTTCAGCCACTTTTTTTAAAATCACAAATTATATTGTATTGTAATAAACAATTCGGAATGCCGGGAATGCTTGTGCATTCCAATCGATTCTGGTTTCATTGTTAAAAGGTTAGACACATTTGTGGAATGCCATCTTTGGACCCAGAAGGAAATTCTTTGCAATTTCTTTTCTAATCTGCATTTCTATCATCACCATCAGCCATGATCAATCCGCTGCTGGACAAAGGCGCCACGGTGATGAGATATTAACTACCTCGCCTGGTATACAGGAGGTTGTGGTGTTCGATCCCGACCCTGACATCTGCTGTATATTTGGAGGTTGCATGTTATCCCCGTGGTCGCATGGATTTTTCTTCAGGTCCTTCTGTTTTTCCCTCCACATTTAGAAACTTGCGTTTATAGTATTTGGCTGTTGTACATTTCCGCATGATAAGTCACTTAGTTGAGATATCACTTGAGGCCAGGTCGCTTCTGAAAAAGAGATATATAGCTCATTGGGCCTTACCTAGTAAAACAAAAAAAAGTTTTGGTTTAGTTTTAAGGGCTCCCCAAGTCGTCACCGATCTTTCACAGTTCCGTGATGCAACAATCCACGTGGCACCTGCACACGAACTCATTTCATCGCTCCTATCTGCATTATACAGCCTCAAAAGTGTAACGTATTGGTGAAGCAACGGCCATTTGCACAGTGGCATGAGTATGATTTGCTTTAAATTACATCGCCGTGGCTTTGCTCCCACCGCCGTTCGAGTGAGCACGCAAATCGTTCAGTGAAAGCCAAAGGGGCCCACTTGAGATCGCCTAACTATCAAATGCTACCCCGCTGGGAAGGACTTTGGCATCGTTCTCACCAGGGCCTGCAATCGTGGCCCATCCCTTTGCTCAACCGCCACGCTGCGATCGTCCAGAGTGGGGGCACCACTGCCAGCACGTGTCGATGTATTTATTGCCGAGGCTAAGTTTCTCTCCCCCCCCCAATCTCAATGTGTGTGTGTGTGCAGCTGCCCACCAACACTGCATGATGCCATGCCGTGCATTCTTGACTCGTTACATTCCAAGATTGTCTAGCCTGCGCTATTACTCTGTTACGATGGTTTTTTTCCTCGTTATTCATAAATGTGGTTGTTTTATTTCGATTTAAAGCTTTCGTGACTGCAGGGATTCATCTTCTTGGTTCTTTCGGTAAAGTCACGTAGAAGGGAAATAATAAAATAAAAGCACAAAAAAATATAAAAATAAAATAAAACATATACTTTTATTTTATTATGTTTTATTTTTATTATTGTATTATTTCCCTTTTACGTGACTTTACCGAAAGAACCAAGAATAAAAATGTAATTGTTGTTGGCATTAGCACAGCTAATGGGCTCCACAGTGTAGAAGTGGGGGGTCCCATATATATGGTTGCTAGAGGCAAATCTCTCAGTGTTGGGCATTGGTACAGCTATGCTGTGTTGAAGAGTCCTAATGAGGACGAAACCGTCCACACTTGTCCATCTCTGCATCACTGCTGCTGCTGCTGGCAGTCGGTCACACTTGCTCCGATTTATATTTTTTATGCTGACCTAATTCAAGAGGACCACAAGGGACTTCTTCGGGAACATGCTGATGTTGTTTTGCACACGAGATGTTGCATCCTCCTTGCGCATGTGTGTGTGTGTTGTTTGGAACAAAAATTCCAAGGTGCATAAACTTAGTGGCGCATACCGTTTGCTATTGTTTATAATAATTAATTGGGCACATTATTCGGATTGCAGATTAACCGTGCTTGCAAAATAATAGTTAGAAGCTCCTAATTTGGTCATGGGTCCACATGACGGCAAATATGTCAATACAAGTAAATAATCAAGATCACTGATTCACCAGCATTGAGGCAAGCGGGCCTGCCTGCTGATGAGACAATGTTTGTCGAAACCAATCATGCTTACATTATTCACTCCCAGAAGGCTCTGCGGCCCGATGGGTTGAGTAATTAATACTGATTATTATTATCAATGTGGAGAGAAAGATATATGAAGGAGACATATCACAATCTTTATTTAGATTGGAAGAATCTGATGAGCTAGTAAGCTATTTTTCACAGATGTCCAGTATATATTGTCTGCTAATCTGCTTACTCACAGGGGTTGTTTAAGCATATTTTTTTAATTGCGATTCACAATTGTTTTTTACATAAGGTCACAACTGATGCCAATTATTTGTCGTAATACCCTCCACCATAGCCGGAAATTGAATCCAGGATCTCGGGTTTAGAGCGTCGTGTGGGAACCACTACACCACTACTCTACCCTCCCAGTAATAACAAAAAAAATCCAAAGGTTTCATAACATAGAGTGTTCAATATTCGATCGACCCTTACAGAACCCATTAAATGCCAGGCTTGTGGAGCCACAGTACAAACAAATATTTTTTTGGTGACATTTAACTGACATTTTCTCCATCGATATCTGCCAGATTTCATCCACTGCTGTGGGTGCTGGACATGCACCAGGCAGAGAACGCTCAAACGTGTCTTATCCGGAGCCATGATCACCGAGTGTGCTGCCCGACATTGCCAGAGCCGTTGTTTGCCACTTGGAAGCGAAACCAAAATGTGTGAATTGTCAGATCTGAAACGTAGCTACATTGTCAGAGCTGTAATGCAGTTGAATTAAGTGAAAAACTAGATTTAATAGGATTAATATGATTAACTACGTTTAATATAATACATTGAGTGATAAACTGTGAAACTACTGTAGATCTGTGAAAAGGAGATTTATAGTTCATCGGATTCCTCCAGTATAAATAAATATTCTGATTCTGAAATGTCTGTGCAAAAATTTGTGAACATCGGATTGAGTTTCCCAGTCACCATGAAGGCTCCCGAATCGCGCTCACAGGGTGAAGATAATTCTAATATGTGCACCAACCATAAGCTACGAAGATGAAATATTAGGCTAAATGTTTTAAGAAATTAACCGACCTCAAAGTGACCCATTTCAACATTGTTTGGGTAAATTGTGTTAATGCACATTAAATGTTTTGCTCGTAGGGCATGACACGGTTGACTCTGTGAAGGTCATTCAGACTGAATTTGCTCGTTCAGTTTTGTACAGGAGCCTGGGTCACTAACCGACGTGGCTGTTATATATTTAGATGTATTTTAGCTTTGAACCATTTTAATTATACGAGCATATTATATGTAGAAACCAGAAAAAAGTCAAACATTTTTGAAAGTATATACGGCAATGTAACTTGATGTCATTTTTTTGTTAATTATGTTGAACAAGCCAGGGTATATATATATATATTTTGCCGGTAATTTTTGATGTCTTGCAATGATAGTATTTGAAAGTAGATCATGTTTAAACGGGAAAGTGGGTCATGCATAATTGTCATGCAGGTTTGCACAAGCGTGCAAGAGTGCACGTCTGAACGAGCAGCCCCGTAGTCAAATGTCCTTTTAACAACTCATGTACAAATGTGATTTTTAAACAATGTATTCTGGTGAGATTATGCTTAAGTAAAATAAGGCCGTCCAGGCGTTATGACAACAAGCATTGTCTATTATTACAAGCACAGCACTTGTGAGGTTTTTTTTTACCGATGGAGATTGCAATTTTTTTCACCATCAAATTTGAATAAAAAAATATACACACAATTATTATTCAGCGAGAAACATGATGGAGTGGTGTCGCAGTGGTGTTTAGCGTGCTGCGCTATACCCCCCAAAAAAAATCTGAGTTCGATTCCCGACCACGGCTAACATTAGTCGCGAGTGATGGTATAACACTCCCTGCCAGCCCTTCTCTTCACCAACCTGCACTGACCTCCACGGCGAAGCGTGGGAAATTAAACCACCATGGCACGGGGAGACCTTGGTTCATCAGAGCATGGAGAATGGCTGGAATTTTCATTTATTTATACATCACTGAGGTTTGTGTTGGGTTAGATCACGTAAATACAAATGTACATTTAAACCCGCCACCACCCGACAGGTTTGTCGCGTAAACAAAACGTGCCAATTGTTTTCTCGTTCAGCACACCAGTGCGTTGCAGAGTAAACCCACAAAAACATTTACAATTAAATTCGTTGTTTGATTTTGTTTTTCTTTCCAAGTGACTCCCCAGCGTAACGACCCGTGTGTGAATGCGCTGCGGCAGAGATAACGAAATCCACACCTCGAGGAGGTGAATTTGATTGTCGCTCCGAGGAGAGAGGCTCGTCGCGGAGCCTCATTAACGCGGATTACTCAGAGGGACGATGACCCGTGGCTCCCGGCTGCCCCCCGCCCCCCAAGGCCGATACTACGCACGCTCATCTCTCACAATTAAATAGGAGGCACCAGCCGGACCCCTGACGCATCACACCCCTCCCGCCGCCCCAATTGCCTAGGGGAACAACACTGAGTTGGAGAGGCCAAGGTCACCTTGGTGGTGTGAATATGGCACAGGCTGTGCACACTCAGCATGCACGAATGCGTGTTGTTTCATTGTGCTCGTTCCAATTGAGGTTCCCCCCCCCCCCCCTCAAAGATAATGTATTCTAGGTCGCAACCTTCTGCGAATTGCCAGGTACACGCAATATACAGGTCTTCCCTCGCTTTGTGCGGGTTTGGTTTGCGCAATTTCGTGTGTATTCTGCTCCCCTATTTCGACCCAAATTTCACTCTATGCGGTTTGAATTCACTCGTATGCGGCTATGCGGTCGGACGCTGGACAACATTGTGTGTGCTGTATGGGCTATTCGGCAGGGAGGTGGACTTCTCCACAAATCTGGCTGTCGCCTGATGAAGCCAGTTGTAATTACTGGCGAAACGTCGTACTCCGATCGTAGATGTTGTGGCTTGGCTCTCCAACACACCGGTGTGCTGTACTAGTGACGAATTGGCACGTTCTGTTTACGTGATAAACCTTACTAGTTGGCTGCGTCGGGTGGTGGCGGGTTTAACGACACATTTATATTTTTACGTTATCTAACCTAAAAACACCTCTATTAAGGTGTTGCTTTGTGTGCTCTTTTTTGGAACGCATCTACCGCATAAAGCGAAGGAAACCTGTGTTACAGTAAATACAAGTAACAAGATCTCCTCATGACCACGCTGGTCCATATAGGTTGGAGGAGGGGAGAGGGGGTTGGGGCAGAACTGGTTGAGATAACACTCGCCACTGATGTTAGCTTTGGTCGGGAATCAAACGCAGGTCGCTGGATTCACAGCCCAGTGCAATAACCACTGCGAGCCAGTGGTCCCCTTAACCACATACAGTTTATGATTTGTGTCATTGCAATTCAAATTACGTTCAAAATTACTGTACGACTGGAAAATAATTCGGTCGATTACGTTACAGGTTTGTTATTATTTTGCGACACCTTAGTACCCACAACTATACAATTATTTTAAGAGCGATCAAACGTGTACTTTCAACGATTATGCACACAAGGGGAGCAACATTTTTGGGGCAACAGAGGGCAGTGCGGTAAAATCCATTGCACAGTAGTTCTACTCTCACTCGTCCCAGCAGTGGATAGACAAAGGTCCGCCCGGTAAAAAGATGGGCCAACGTTAGCTTAACGTCAATCAACGTTGGCCCAGCGTCGACCAACGATGGCTCATCATTGCGTGCTGAACTGCAGGCTTGCGTGCACACTGCCGAATTGAAAATAAGCCCAACTTTGCGTTCGGCGACAAGACAAACGAAGTGTATGGCACGGAGCAAGTTGCTTTCTCTGGTCTTCTCTGCATGAGCCCGAAGGCACAATTTTTGTTTCAACGGTTTTACATAACTTGACTCCTATGTTTGTCGTGGTCAAATCTTGTAATCAAAATTTAGTCTATTTCCTGTTGTCCAATCAATTCAACATTTTGCACACGTACTCGGATCCGGTGACAATGCATGCCTGTATCAAAATCGGCTCAGATAATCAATAAATTCGCTACTTTAAAGCAATTAACATTTTTCAAAGAAAGCCGTCCCTTGGTGTGGACCAATCAGTTTCAAGGACAATGCATATATTATCATCGTGTGTTTTTGTTTGCATTTGACTGCAGGTATTGTGGTTAATGCAGACATGAATCCTCGTAAAAAAAGGTTTCAGTTTTGTTGCAAGAAAAAAGGGGGAAAACCTTATTATTACAATTAACATTTTGTATGGACGCCTTATTATTTATATATATATTTGTGTAGGTGAAAAACGCCGCGGTCCCTAAACTCTCAAATCGCCACGTGTCTCAGGCACGCCTGCTCCGTGTCAACGAGTTACTGGCACCCTCACTCCACACAAACAAAAGTTGTACATTGAAGATTCATTTATAAAGTAATCCATTAATTCAAGTAAGCGTTCATGTGGGAGCAGGTGCCGCATCATTGACGTACTTCTCGACCGCGAGTTAAACGGAGTTGTGAATAAAAACGTTAAAAAAAAATATTTTATTTATTGAGTTTATTCCCAGTGAGGCTCCACTCGAGTGACGGTGCGTAATGATTGTGCGAGCACTGGTATCAATTAGGTTCAGTCGCCCCTTACCGCCACTCAACGCGGTAATTATTATTATTAGAGAGATGCGTGCAACTACAAACACCTCGATGCCCAACGTGGCACCTGTGCAGCTGCGTGCAATCAGTGCCCTTGCATGAAGTGATCACACGGAATGCGTCCAAATCTCGTCCGCGGATATCGGAAGCTCGGCGTAGTTTTTGAGCTTATTTTGATTTGTTCCACCGATCGTCCCGTTTAGCCAGCTGCCCAGCTATGTGACAATGAAGATCCGTGGTGGTGGTGGGTGCGTGAGCACAGTAGAAACCAAAAGCGAAAGAAGAAAAAAAAATCGGCATTGCAGAAAAGGGGTCCTTAAGTGTACAGGGGTCCTTAAGTAATTGAAATGCTACTTACGCGATCTAACCCAAAACAACCTTTATAATGAATAATATTGGTCGCGAAAGCTTACGTGTTAAACTGTCCTTAAGGAATATTGCACAACTCATAAGCGAGGCATTTAATGGTCATACGCATAACACACGCGAAACAAAAAAGGGCAAAACACGAGGGAGTAATAGGCGCCAAAAAAAAGTGTAGGCGCAAGTAAGATCTGTGGTTTGACCTAATAGTGGGGAACGTCCGGCCCGCGGGCCGTATGAGGCCCGCGAAATCATTTGGTGTGGCCCTGCCAAGGCAACCGCAGGCGGCACTCGAAATTCAATAAATCTAGGAGCAAACCTGGAAAAGCAGTTGCGAGTAGCAACATCATCGATACCGTATTCTTGGTTCTTTCGGTAAAGTCACGTAGTAGGGAAATAATAAAAAATAAAATTCTCACGACGTTTCTACTGCAACACAAGCAAATCATCATCAGGTGTTGCAGTCGAAACGTCGTGAGAATGTTATTGTTTTATATATTTTTGTATTTTATTATTTCCCTTCTACGTTACTTTACCGAAAGAACCAAGAATATGAATCCCTGCAGTCACGAAAGCTTTAAATCAAAATCATCAATACCAGCTAACATCACACGCCTCACCAAAGAGAATCGGTTCCAGCCATCACATTAGGGGTGAGTTAATTAAATGGTTGACCAAATATAACAGGAAAAATTTTAAGTTGATCATTTTGTATGGCCCGCGAATGATGTTATAAATATCCAAATGGCCCTTGGCAGATAAAAGGTTCCCCACCCCTGTAATAGAGGACTAAAGAGTGACGGGAGTGAAGGGAGGGAAGCAAGCGGTAGGCCAGAAACGTGGAGCAACAACACGGAAATAATTTTTATTTTGACCAAAGTTTTTGGAAATTGATTTGTTTTTCGTAGGAATAAGGAGGCACTTCAAGGGCTACGGTGAGGGAGTCAGAGGAACTAAGTGGTCCTTTCGGTAATGAGAGGATTTGTTTAAGGAGACATTTAGGATGAAGACGGTCCAGTGATGGTCTCTTCCGGTGGGTGGGGGGGGCAGAGTTGAGTTAATGTACAGGGTGGTCCAGATGTCTTATAACCCACAATTACTTGACCCCTAACATTGTTTCTCCTTTTGCATATTCATTTCTGTTGTAAATAAACCTTACTTTTAAAAATATAGAGAATGAAATGACGGGTCACAAGACATCTGGACCACGTTGTTACAGGCTGCAATGAATTATGAGTTCTATCAGGAGCGTTTATAGCGTCTAAAGCAGAGTGCTAAAATGGCCATAAGAGTTTTTGCTGGTTATAGATTACGCGATCTAACCCCCCCTCTATTATGGATATTATTGGTCGCGAAATCCTCCGTGCTAAACCGCGAACATGGCACAGAAACGTTTTATGGTGGACTCAGAAGCTCCGGTGGTAGATGGTGTCACAATCATGAAATGTGTGCAGGGATTCATATTCGTAGGTTTTTTCGGTAAAGTCATGTAGGTAAATTTTTTATTAAGTAAAATAAAAATAAAATCACGACGTTTCGGAGGCAACACAAGCTTCCGTCTTCAGGTGGAACCGTCACAGCACGATAGCTGTATCAAGGGAGAGAAATTCCAAGAAACAGTATTTGTATATATACTGGTTGAGGGTGGGAGGAGCCAAGGTTGGCCCTGAATATTATTTTTGTGAGGTTCGGTGCGGCTGAAGCACGCTGTTATTTTACTTTTATTAATTTAAAATTTTTACCTACGTGACTTTACCGAAAAAACCTAAGAATATGAATCCTTGCAGTCACGAAAGCTTCAAATCTAGTGTGCAGGGATGGTGGCTTGAACTTCTCCTGGGTTCAGACATGTGGAGACTCGGAGTGCTCTCGGATGAGCGCGCACCGTGCTCACGTTACAGGCCACGTGGTGGGTAACAGGGCAAATGGAGCCATCGTTGTACCGTACTGCTAGGCTCCCTTTACTTTCACCAACCCACGTTGGTCTAGTGCGGTGAGGTATGGTCCAAACAGCTCCCGAGGCCCTCGTTCAGCAGTATAAGTAATATAAAAAAAACTTGTAAAAATACGCTTTTATGAAATGTACCCGACTAGCAATGGAATAACTCCACGACTCTAGGAAGTGGCCCCGAGGCTTTCCATAACTTAAGGGACCGTGGACAATTACTGCCAAGCCGAAACATAACATAAAACATGTTTTAAAATGTTTTTATGATATAATATAGTATTGTCATCAGTATGACATAAGTATACCAAGTTTGCAGTCGATACCATATTGGGAAGTGGGTTAAACTTGAGTTACAAGATTTGAGGATACGACAACAACAGAATGAGTTAAATAAAAGCGTATAATAAAAAGGTGGGTGTTTAGAATTCACGTGATTTATGGGAGGCTTTAGCTGGTTTAGAAATTATCATGATCAGCCACGGTCAATCCACTGCTGGATGTAATAAAAAAGAGTACAGTATCTTTGCTGGTCATCGAACAAAGACGGTCACTCGCATCGCGCGCTTTGAGACGCGCTTCTGTGGCCGTCTGGAACGCTCTTGTCTTTCGATATTGGGAAGCCACTGGAGCTACGCACTTTTAAATCATTATTTCGATTGGAAACTCACTTCTTTGGAAGTGCTTTCTGTGGTGTTCAGTTTGTTGCCTACGTACGGCGCGAAAGAAGTTCAACATACGAACATAACAAGCGGCACCGCCATGTCCATTGACATCGATAGTCCTGCACGGCCACTGATCATCACTTTGCCATGGCCACGCGGGCAAGTGGTCAGAATCTTGATGTAGACCGGACGAATCCGATGATCTATTAAGCTCTTTGTCGCACACACAGCGAGGACCGTGGGTGCACGTGCTCTCCCGTCTTTATTATAACAGTAAAAAAAAGTGTTCCTAGGGAGGTTTTTTTGGTGTTCCATTGTAATTAGTTATGTAATTAGTGTAATTATTTAATTAGATAATAGACCACGGCTGGGACGAGCAGTGACTCATTGCAATTTACAAGCTGCTGGAAAGTGGTGGGGCCTGGGGGAGGGGCGGGGGGGGATTGCCACGTGACGTTCCCCCCCACCCGCCCCCGTGACTCACAGGGGGGGTGACGTCACCCCGCACTACTTCTCAGCTGCGGCGGAGCACAAGGCGGACTTCTCCCCCCTCCCTCTTATGTTGGCGGGCGGCCACGTGTGAAGCGGTCAACTCGATCGCTGCGCACGCGCTCGCTGTGTATCACTCCGCCGGTATCGGCAACCGGAACTCATTTCAATAGGTTTTTTTCCACCCCCTTCGCCGTCCTGCGTCGCTCTCGGCGTGAGGTTCTGAGGCGATCCGAACACCGCGATTAAAACCATTAAATATCTCAACTCGTGAACAATAAGCAAATCGTGGCCGGGGGGAGTGGTGCGACCACTTGGTGAGGTGAGATTGACGCGGTTGTTCAATGTTTTGTGGTAAAGAAAATAAAAATGTAATGGTTTACCATTGGCGTGAGGCGGTAACGTTGAAGCGGACGCGGCTAGCGGCTTCGTGTGTTTCGTTTGTTGGTGATGTCTTGAATCTAAATTGTTTTAAACTATGTAAAGAGTACATCTACTCGGTTGAGTTTGAAATGCTGATGATTGTAGGGTTTTTTTGTTGTTTAGAATCCCACAGAATTGAGTCAAAACCGCCTTGAATAACGCGGTGATGGTCTCGCTATTGAAGGCCCCATGGTTCTTTATCGTTAACTTTACATTACTATATATATGAATATACATACACACGCGTACATTGTAATATCACGTCTACTGTAATCGTGTGTGTTATTCGTGCGATTTGCTTGACGGTGGCGACTGGTTTTGGTTTGCCTACAGGAAGGAAGGCGATTGTATCGCGTTATGTGGCTTTAATGTTGTAACCCTAAAGCATCATTGTGTTGTGTGTGGCTGTACTTTTTAAGTGTTCCTCGTGTATATAACGCCACGTTAACTTTGTGATTTCCATGAGCGCATACCTACTAATACACACTTTTGCACGAGGAGGGATGTACACTAACTTAACTGTGTACAATGTGTGCATTTTGTTATTATCTGGACCTCTTTAAGACCACGTTATGCCCGGGATCTCCATTACCCCAAGGATGCTTTTTGTCTTCAAGTGGCTTTTAAACGTTTTAATATTGACCCATGTTTAATGCACCACGTATGTATAAACAGTTCTGATATTGCGTCGCTTTATAAAACGATCTATCTAAGTGGTTTAAAAAAAAATTGGTTGTATTTAAAGCACATCTCTTGTAATACAGTACTCTTGACCAGTGTGAAGTATGGTCAAATATATTCTTGGTTCTTTCGGTAAAGTCACGTAGAATGGAAATAACTACAATAATACAAATACAACTATCAAATACAATTCTCACAAGATAATTGTATTTCATTATTGTGAGAATTGTATTTTATGTTTTTATTATTTCCTTTCTACGTGACTTTACCGAAAGAACCAAGAAGATGAATCCCTGCAGTCGCGAAAGCTTTAAATCGAAATATGGTCAAATAACCCTTTCGGACTCGTGGGAGGGAGAGGTCCTCTCCAGCATTCAATTGACAAAGGGCTGCATGTGTATAGTAGTAGACCTCTGCGTATATTTCACCACCCAAAAATAAACCACATTTGGCTCCATCAAGCCTTCTGAACTGGTGATTTCGAACAACGCTTCATAGGTTTAGACTTTTTGTTTAGCATCGTAGCCAGAAAAGTGTGAAAATACTACACCTACGGTGCATGTACTGTAAATACTATACAATGTAGTGACTACAGTTCCACACTTGGGGTTTTTATGGGGAAAGAAAGGAAGAAAATGACGTGGTGTGTCCGCTTTTGGCTACATTGTGTTTTTTCGCGTTAGGAACAAGAGGCCAAAATCTTCCACTCGTACACACGAGATGAGTGTGGGCTTTTCCACACTATAGGTCATGCGTCTAATCACACGGTCTTTGTAGAAACAGTGTACAATTAACCAGTTTGAGAACATTTACATCTGCAGACGGCAGAAACCCATCCTGTATACTCGTCTGGATTATAGGTTGATGCTTAAGTAAACACGTTGCTGTAAATGTCGCACGGCACTGTGGCACATGCAGTTATTGTAGTAATGGGATCGGTTAGTTTCGGCTTCTTTTGAAACCCATTACAGTACAATGCGCTAACTTAATATAAACACGTCTATTGTTAAAACAATTAGTTTAATGCTTGGAAGATTGAACAGCTAGTGTCATTGTACTAATACACTTGAAAAATACTGTAAAGTGTTTTTATTGACTGGAAAACAGGTGTGTAGGACATCTTGCTCACGGGAGGCTTGGGAAAGGCCCTCATGTGATTTAGAGTCGTTTCGGCTTGCATATACAGGATATGCCATCGAGTTTACTGTATAATTATATTCCGTTACCTGAATATACTGTATAGTCATTCATGGTTGCTGAGCATAGACCCAAAACGCCAAGCTTCTGGCGATAAAACGGCACTAAACGTTGTAAATAGAGATGTGTTATCACATTTCTTGAAATGGCCAAGGTTGTACAGAACCTTGGGGGGTGAAAAGAAACGATTAGGTAGGGAATTCTAAAGTCGAGCAGTGCTGGGGGGAGAACCCGCGAATTGTTTGGACCAGCAGTAGTAAGTGTTGTGGTTGAACGCAGTACGAGATGAAATGGTTCGTCTAGTAGCGTGAAGATTGAAGGTAGAATAACCATGGTGCGTGTGCTGTATTCGTGATAAGAGAGTAGTAATAAGGAGGCAAATTGACTGCCATTGTGTGTAACCTGGAGTAAATCGTGAGTGCTGATTCACCAATCGACAAAATTGATTTTTACGTTGAATGCTATTAAGTACTGTACAGTAAGGTGGTATAAAGTGGGTGCTTTACTCCTGATATGACTGCATTATTGAGGCTTTTTCCGATTGTGCTTTACAGTAGTGATAATTGTTTGGAGTTAGGCTTTGGTACAGAAAATAAAACCAAGCTTTGATGCTTCATTGTTCATTGGTATTACAATTCCTTGACAGTTCAGATGATATGGTTGCTAACCATGGAGGATTTTTTTGGAGGTCAAGTCCATAAGCAGAGTGTATATTTGTGATAGTACAAACGGTCAAGCCACATTACAGTATACCAGTTGAGTCTAATGATGCTAGGTAATTGGAGTTCCCACTACAGTATATTGATTGAATCTAAAGCGTTAAATAGGAAGTAGTTCATGTTTTGTGGTATCCCCAATGTCCGTTGGAATGTAGGGGATTGGACAAAAATAGAAACATACCCCCACATCATGTGGAGGTGCTGAATTCCAGTCCTCATTGGTAAATGTGGTTGCGTGCACAATCCTATGACTAATAGTGGCTTCTTTGCCGGCTTCTATGACCAAATTGTGTGGGAGGTAAGTAGACCGTGCATGAAACTAAAGCAACAACAGTTTAGGAATTGCGTAAGTAATGTGTCGAAACCTTTCCACCACCTAACAGATAAATTAGTAAGGGATTTGTCACTTCAACAAAACTCCAAATTCAGTATCGTGTTTGATTTTTTTAGTGAGCTTTATTTGGGAAAGGAACCAGTACTGTATGAGATAATGATGTGACGTATTTATTGGTTTAGTATAAAGGAAAAATCTGGCGTAAACTTTTGATCAGAACGTCAAGAGAAATGTGGAACTCTGGTTTGTCGTGTTGGCTGGGGGGGGGCATCTCTTCCCATACTGCATCGGTATTTGCAAAGAGGGACACTTTTATTCTACCCAGCTTTTTACAAATATTTACCAAGCACGCATGCCTTTGGGATAGGCTAGATTGAAAAAAATAGAATGGCTACGCTTGGATATCAACTGTAAAATGATCATGTGCTCTACATTTAGGATTTATCAGAGGAATTGGTATTCAGTACCATCATGCAAATATTTGGTTTATTTTTAAATATTGCAGCCGTCTTTTATTGGGGGCCCTTGGTATACAGTTGTACCTCCATTTCACCTCTCCCTGGCGGCAAGTCTGCTTTTAATGCTTTAGCTGAAAACAACTGAAAATTGGTAGTCCGAGGCTCTACATTTGTAAAGTAGCAGAGCCCAAGTACTTAAAAAAAAATAAACTTAATGTTGGCATCCCTCCTGGCAGCAGTGTTGGGTATGCTTAAGGGTAAATTGTTGATTCGCCTAAGTGTTAGTGTCACAGGTTGAGAGCGTTGTTTAATAATTGATTATGTCATTGCCTGCAACTCTTCCAAAATGATGATTTAAATAACTAATCATTGCACAGTATTACAAACTGTACTTGCTTTTGTGTAGGCATAGACACTTTAATTACATCTAATATTAAGGGGAATACATGTGTAGTTAAAATAATCCCGGTGTAGGAAATTACAAAGTGGACAAAAAGGTCTTAGGATATTTTGTGCACCGCAGTCATCGGAGGGTGAACCCACTGATGATGAATATGGGTGTCTCTTCAACTTTCTGGCGCTCTAGAAGCATTTGACACCGTCTGGTTAGAATTTGCACCTGTCATTGAGCTAAGTGCCCCCACACGCACACATGCCAGTAACGTTGCATGGATTGCTTTAGCCAAGAGGTTTTTTTTTTACTTTTGTTCACTATGAAAGAATGTAAATAGTTTTAATCTCCTATAATACACAGTTGTCATGGTAATTGTAGTGTAGGTTTTTTGAGCAATGAGTAATGGATGGTATTTGTGAGTCATGGCATTAAGCAATGAAAAATATTCTGGAAGTAAAATGGAGGGTGCCCACCCACTTGCCTCCTACGATTTTTTTGGGGGTCTAGAAATGCATGTGGTTACAACACCCATTTGAATGACTAATAAAACCGTCAATTCGTGTGTAATAAGAGATGTCAGCCAGTATCTTTCAGAGGTGGGACCGTGTGGAATGGCAGATTTTTGGGAGGCCTTCATCGAGCAGTGGATTGAGCATGGCTATTTATGAGATTTGTTGCTGTTTATATTATGTATAGATTTGCAGATGTGTTTGGAATTTACAGGCAATGCTGAGTTAAGTGTTGGCCATATGTTAGATGTTGAGCTCCTTGTCAGTTTGCATTGTTGGTTAGTGCTTGTTACATTCTTGAATTTGATAAAAAAAAATCTTTGTATGATTTGGACATCTGAAAGGTGTGCTTGGTTCTGTACCAGGCACGTACACATGACATTGAGGTGAGATGATATGGAAGAGCCTCTAGGTAGGGGTATATGCTTGCAATTTTAGAACCACTTGTACCAACGCCATCACTGGATGTTAAATTAAATGTGTCGTTGCTATAAAGCAGAACATGGCACAATCCACAAATGTCTGGTTCTGCCTCTTGTTGCATTACTTAGATGCACTTGGAATGATATATGTTTTATATTTAACGTTTATTTGTACAGGAAAAATGTCTTTCTATAAAAATGGCATTGTGTAAAGTGTACATACAGTAGAATAATGCCCCTATTGAACATGTTTTAATAGCATAGTTCCTTTGGTACTTGGTGGTAAATTCTCCGATCCATACACAAGTGAATTGTTGTCATTTTTGGCTTATCTTGACATGTTTTGTGGTTTTTACTCTTTTCAGGTGACGGTTTACAACAGCTTTGCTCTGAAATTACAGAACCCTCTAACTCTGGACATAAGATGGCTGTACAACGTAAGTTTTATTTGAAGTGCAATATTAATTATATATAGAAGTAAATAAGTCATGTTTTTATCAAAAGGCAACATGTCTGAGCGGTCAAATGACACTTGTGTGCATGTTTAGTGGACCTATTTGTTTTTTGTTAAACATGAAAGCTGACCCGCAGAAACGGCTGTCACGTGTTTGACATTCACATTGTTAATTTCCATTTGACTTCGTTAAAATAATAGCTCTCAAGTCTTGTTCATTGACCATGTGATGTTGATATTTAGTTTCAGCTTTGCATGTTGTTTAGAACATGACTACAGTGTATTCAATATAGGCTTTCAAGTTTATTGTTTAACCTTCTGAACCCAACGATCCACTAAGTGTGTCGTGGACAGTATCTGCACAGCTTATTTTCTTGCTTTTACTAAAGATTAATCTTAATTAGGTCATGAGGGGATTTATTCAAATTTTCTGGCAGTAAGTCTGACATTTTTTCAGCACTAGCCAAGCCTTAAAGTCTCTTGTCCTATGGGCTAGATTCGAGGATCAAGTTGGATTTTTTAATAGGCGCCTCCCGTCGCGTGACACGATCTTGTTCACTGGCAATGCCATAATGACACCGGGCTAAAAGTCTGCATTTTTCCAACAGCAGCATCGGCATGAAAGAGCAGCGATGCATTAAAGGCCAAGTGCTGGGCCCCCTAGAGCAAGCATTAATAACCAATATGCGTGTGCTGAGATGTTGGATGTATGCAGAAGTGCTAGCTATTATTGCAGGTTGATGGCATTGATTGCAACTGTAGCCGAACAAACATCTACTGCATTCTTTAAATTGCAGTCGGGGTGTCTTGTCGGACTGTATCACTAATTTCCAATTCATTTAATTTTTCTGTTTTAAATAGTCCCCAAACCTTACTTATGTTACATTAATAATAATGACATATGTGTAGTGCTTTTTATCAAGGATCTCAAACCAGTAAAGGGCTTTAGTACACCAGGGGTAAATTGGGAAGATTTGGACTTCTCTTTCTGGCTCGGTCTTCTGTATTTTCAATTGAAATAGATTTTAAGCCACCTCGGTATTTATTTTCCATCCTGTGCGATGATTGGAAACTGAAAATACTTTGTCTTAATTCATTCTGCTTATGTTTCGTGCTGCCCGTTGGGAAATATTGAATGTTTTTTTTTGAATTCCTAAAATTGCTTAGATGTACATCTTACGAGCCGTTTACCATAATACAGAAGAGCCAGATAAAATGTGTGCTTTTTTAAAAGTCTGCATAAATTGGGACGGTCATCTCGCCGAGGGGGGAAGTCCCCGGTGGGATTAGTGAAGTGCGGCGTCATCAAACAGCTGTGCCATTATACAAAAGGGGGGCGGGGGGGTCCCTTGCATTTGTCCTTCAGATGGCAATACCATGTTTACGTTCGGAAATTTCACTTTTTTTTGCCCTGCAGCTGACTTCATGGAGCTAGACATGGCAATGGAGCCTGACCGCAAAGTGCAGGTGACCCAATGGCAGCAGCAGTCCTACCTGGACTCTGGCATCCAGTCTGGCGTCAACACCACAGCGCCCTCGCTCAGCGGCAAGGGAAACCCTGATGAGGGGGATGAAACGCGCATCACCTATGAGTGGGAGCAGAGCTTCAACCACGGTTTCACTCCCGACAATGTGGCAGGTACTTCGCACAAATCGTCTTTCCTGAAAAAGCGAGTACATCTGTTTGTGAGAATGGTGCATCCAAATTACTGCTGCCAGACTCTTCACCCCAGTACTCTGGTTACTCCACTGGCTCCCAATTGTAATCCCACAAATTTCAAGATTGCTTTCGGTGTCTTCAAGATCCTCTGTGGACTCGGGCCTGCCTACCTCTCGCTGCTTGAATCACTCAACTCTTCCACGTGCACTCCAGCAACTAAGACATTCTTTCTAAACTCCCAGTTAACCTCTTGCTCGGTGGAAGGTCCCTTATTACCTACCCGATACTGCCCCATAATTGGGAACTCCCTTCCCCCAGTGATATCCTGTTGACCTGTTGCCCCTGTTTAAGTTCAGGCTCAAGATATTTTTTTCTTTGCCAATAGCTACCTCTATAAAACGAAATGCGCACACTGATTTTTCACAGTGTCGTGAGATGCGATTGCACTTAAATGCAAAAAAAAATCTGCTATTGTATTGTAGACTCGCACAGAGATCCATAAGGGTTTTATATAAATCCATGGACCCAAATAGAAACCTGTAGGCTCACGTCGGGACCTCCTCGACTCGCCCATATTTTGCTTCGCAAAATAAATATGCAAACTTTTTTCTGCATAGCGTCGCATTACAATAGTGTACATAAAATAATATTATTTTGTGGACTCTCACAAAGACCCCGTCTTAACATAATATATATGGGCACTTTCTGAATTGTGCCTTGAGATGCGTTTGTATTTAGATGCTGTATAAATCCACATTTGTAATTGTCTTGCGAGTTGTATCGTATAAAACAACGAGTAACCAATGGCGCCGGCGTCCCTCTGCCCAGATGTGGAGAGCCAGTTTGCGTCGTCGCGTGCCCAGCGCATCCGTGCGGCTATGTTCCCGGAGACGCTGGAGGAGGGCGTCCAGGTGCCGTCGACTCAGTTCGACACGGAGCAGCCGACCAACGTGCAGCGCCTGGCTGAGCCATCGCAGATGCTGAAGCAGGCCGTGGTGAACCTCATCAACTACCAGGACGACGCCGAGGTGGCCACGCGCGCCATACCCGAGCTCACCAAGCTGCTCAACGATGACGACCCGGTAAGCACAGCCGCCGCCAGCTCTTGTTTTTCTGATCTTGCCAATTGCTCGTCAGTGCTGTGGATGCGTAGGCTTTTGTGTTTTAACCTGGCGGCTCTTGTCTGTGATACCCACTCACATATAATTATAACACTGCCAGGTGGCAATTTTATTTCACTGAAGGGCTCCGGTTAACATTTTTGCGAGCACTATCTGTTGTATAGGACTTAAGAAACTACTGTTCTGGTACAATGGTTCTTCCTGAAGACAGACATGCTAGGGTTAATTAATCACTTTTTTTCTTTATAATTTCATAACATTTAAAATGCAGTCGGTTGCCTTGGTATCTGGTCCATTGCAGGCTGCGCCACACCTTTCATGAAAAATGTAAAACTCTGTGCAGCCAACTGCATTAACTTGCCGAGTGGGAATTAAAATCATGTAATTTATCTACCACTCTGATGTGCAGGTCGTGATGGGACACGCCGCGATGATGGTGCACCAGCTGTCAAAGAAGGAAGCTGCCCGCCACGCCATCATGGGGTCGACGCAGATGGTGTCGGCTCTTGTGCGCGCAGCCCAGAACACCAACGACATGGAGACCGCCCGCTACGCTGCTGGTGCCCTGCACAACCTCTCTCACCATCGCCAGGGTCTACTCGCCATCTTCAAGTCCGGTGGCATCCCCGCCCTTGTCAAGCTGCTAAGGTACAGCGATCGCTTGACTTTCAAGCGTGATGGGAGGGCCTTGGCCTGGTGGAGAATGGCTAGAGTGGCAGCCAAGAGGGGGACACGAGACAAAATGTCTAATGTGAGGAGGTGAAATTGGCTCGAGTGCAGGTGCCTAGGTCTTGTTGCGTCTCGGAGAAGCAACAGCATTGGGGGGGGGAAGGCCTTTGTCACAACAGCGGTTTGATCATGGCTGGTGATTTATCCTGGAGATCATAAGCTGGGCTCAATACATGCTTTGGAATGTTTTGCCATTTCCAATTTAAGGAGTTTTGTATGGGAGGAAATTTCACATGAGGGGATTCATACACATTAGCAGATTAACACTCAAGTGTTTGTGCAGATGTTTTCAGTCACACTTGTGCTGTCATGTCCTGGACATCTTGCATTTTCAGCAGGTTTGTATCTCAAATCTGCTTGATCCACAAACCCTTATCTCCTAATTATGAATTATTCACTTGCCAGAGCACAATATTTTTTATTTGGTACTGGCCTTGTATCTTGGCAACACATTAAATAGCAACAATGAATTATTTCAATATACATCCATAGAGCCTTGTCTATAGGTATACTCTTTAGGCTTTTGTCCGGTATTTCTGTATCTGAATGAAATTTTTAAATTAAAAACGTAACACCCGAGGCACAGTGCGTTGTGGCAAATAACGTACTGCGTTGAGTGAGCGAGCCTGTTCTTTTGTTGACACGTGGCTTCACTCTCACTAGCTGTCCAGTGGAGTCGGTGCTGTTTTACGCCATCACCACGCTGCACAACCTGCTGCTGCACCAGGAGGGCAGCAAGATGGCCGTGCGTCTGGCGGGCGGGCTACAGAAGATGGTGGCCCTGCTGAACAAGGGCAACGTGAAGTTTCTTGCCATCACCACCGACTGCCTGCAGCTGCTGGCCTATGGCAACCAGGAGAGCAAGGTGAGGAAGCTTGCCATATCCCAATAAGTCTGTTTATTGAAAAATTGCTCATACTATAGTGTTGGACCAGAGTTTTTCGGATTCCAAAGTTCAGCACTGCGACAGTTAAACTGTAATATATAAAAAAATATTTTTTACATAATTTATTTAAAAAATCAAGGATGTTCCTTTTGATTTAAGCTGTGTACTGAATGCTAATGGCAATATATGAATCGGAATAACTGCTGTTTTTAACCTTAAATATATTTATCATCTTACCTAATTTGGTGCCATTTGTAAGATTTCAATCGTGTCTGTTTTAAGTAGTGGTAATACAAGACTGTGATCTACCTTGAAAGCATGCCTCGTCTAGCTCCCCTTTTAATGTTTTTTGGTAATTTATTCTTGTTGCCTCAGTTTCTCTGTTCCATAAAACAATTATAAAAAATGTTAATCCCTTTTTGGCAGTCCTTCATACAGCAGTGGTTTGCTCATGGCTATTGCTGATGAATGCAAGGCTGACCTAAACTATCCTTATCCCCAACAGCTGATCATCCTTGCCAGTGGGGGCCCCACTGGGCTGGTGCACATCATGAGGACCTACAGCTATGAGAAGCTGCTGTGGACCACCAGCCGGGTGCTGAAAGTGCTGTCCGTGTGCTCCAGTAACAAGCCCGCCATTGTGGAGGCTGGTGAGTTACGCGGGCTGCATGCAGCGGGACAAAGTAGAAGGGAATATATTATGGTGGTGGCGCACACGCCGATGCTCCAGCACTTTGGAGACGAGGGTTGGTGGGTCAAGCAGAGATGGTTGAGATTTCATTATGCCAAATGGGCTTATGAACCTATTTCTGCAGATGTTTTTGTTAATGTTCTTGCACATGTGGTGTTTATGGTTTCTCACACACACAATGTTCTTCACTGGAATTGGCCCAATAGCCCTATGCAGAACCCGCCTTTATGAAATATAACCTTGATATTCATTGAGGATTTTTCAGGTAAACTTAAAATGAATCGCATTACGAGGGAGGAGAGTAGCTTACTGACAAAGGATGCAAAATGACACCGACAGTTGACCCATAACAGCTTCGAGTCTGAATTATTTAATACAGAAAATTGTACGAAATATTTTGTTTAAAAAAAAATTGTCAGTAGCTTAAACGAATACATGAGTAAACATGATTATTGCACCAATAAACTCTGATCTCAGTATTACTAATTATAGCAGTAGGTTATGTACAAATGAAAGCAGTATTTTTTTTGTATGATAATTTAATTCCTATTTGGACATTTTTATTATAAAGCACATGAAAAAAATAGCATGTTATTCAAATACATGTTGACTTAAATCTTTCGTGACTGCAGGAATTCGTATTGTTTGTTTGTTTTTTATGTGACTTTACCGAAAGACCCAAAGAATATCAAATACATGTTCAGTTGCGATTGTCTTTCCTCCATTCTCACTATTTTGGTACTTAATTTTCCCCCACATTTAACATAATTTATAGTTAATGTTCTGGCCAATTGATATTGCACCAAAGTCCCATTTGAAATGTGCATGGTGGGGAGGGAGTGGTGCGACTGTGCCTCTTGCTTTGCATGAGTGGATCAAAATTGACACTTTCTCCCACTAAAGCGAGAGGAACGGATTGTGTTCCTGTCAAATTGTGTTTATTGGTACACTGACAGAACAAGTGCATACTCCGAGTCCCTTTTGATATGTATAAGAATGGATCTCCTAATTGTGCTCTCTTATATATATTTCTATGTGCATGGCTGTCATTCCCAGCTGTATTCTATAATGCAATGGTTTGCAGCATTTTCTGGTTCAGCCCTTTTCCCCTGAGGGAGTTGTGGGCTTTTTTGCGAATCGCTGATGCAAGATCATGCTGATATAAATGAATTGCTTTCCTTTCAATCCTGTTTATTTGCTGAAAAGTGTGGTGGTGGGGGTGCGTAGCTTTTGTGCTGCCGCCTTGGGCTGTGATCTAGATTTGCTTCATCAAAGGCAGAATTTTTTTCATTGCTTTTTTTAATCATTTTTAGTGGTGCCCATAGCCTGTTTTTACTGAAGACCCTATTCGAATGTTATATTGTTCTCCAATGTACATGGTGTAATATTTTCAAAGCTTTCTGCATGTCCAAGCTAAAACAGCAATTTTTTTTTACTTGAATGTCTTTACTACTTCTGATCTTGAAAGCTAAGAAGTTGGGCCAGGTTAGTACTTGTGAAACTGCCTGGGAATATCAGGTATTTTAAGCCAAAGTTTTGAGGTGACCACGAGATGACAGGACAGCAATTTAATATTTAATTTGTGGGGCTTTGAATTTGACCCTTTCGTAGGCTTTGGTGTTTGACTTCTGGCTTCCTCCGACATAATGCCAAATGTCAATGGAATGGGCCAAATATCGCAATGCGAAGACTCTTTAACAAAACTTGAGACGCTGATTTCCAGAAAACAAGTGTTCTATACTATGCTCCAATGTAAAAACTGCCCACCTTTTAACCCATACTGTAACCAGCATGGTGATGTATTGTCAAATAACTCCTACCACTCGCATTGAATTGGGAGGAGGCTCTCTTCCAGCAAATGTATGGAGAAAAGGGCTAGACATGTACACATGTTGACAGGGCACAAATATATGTCTTGTAACCACAGGTGGGATGCAGGCTCTGGGAATCCATCTGACCAGTCCGAGCCAGAGGCTGATGCAGAACTGCCTGTGGACTCTCCGCAACCTTTCTGACGCCGCCACTAAGCAGGTGATTTGATTCTCAGGAGAGCTGGCAACATCAACGCTGTTTGAGACTAGGCTCTAAAGAATGCTATCTGGTGTAGACCAATCAGTTTCAAAGACAATGCATATATTTACCAGCGCATGTGTTTGTTTGTTCACAAGTATGTGGGTAATTTGGACATGGTTCCTTGCCAAAAGTTTCTGTTTGGTGTTTTAATATCTTAACACCCGTTGTATTGCCTGAGAGGGTAATGCCTATTCGTATATTTGGATACTGACGTGGGAGGTCTCCTGATAAAACATCTGGCTTGGTGAAATAAAATCAATAAGAATCCACCAACACTGTCCCATGTTCACCTCCGCTCCCCCACTGAGTGAGCCGTGGAGGTAAACAACCCACCATTGTTAGTCACAGGAAGTGAAAGATCTTTGTGAATAAGCGGATGAGATGCTCAGCCCCTTGTTGCCTTCATCAGTGCTGCATTTCAGGCTGCTGAAAGGTGTGGGTGCATGAATAACAGTGGGGGGAAGGGGGGCTGGGGTTTTGTGGACACTTGTGGCGGGCGTGAGAGCCGAAGTGGTTTATGATGCTTTGTTTGCTTTTCAGTATAACACACAGTAGACTGGTCCACTACTGTAGGCATACATTGATTCATTTATTAAACTTGATCGATCAGCTCACGATGAGTGTATCAACTCTCTTGTAAGAATTGATTATTTTCAATTCCTGTTGTGTATATAATTGGTTCATAGACCCTGCAGACCACCGGAGTCTTGATATGGTGACTGAATTCTGACGACAAATAACATCGTAAGGGGGGCGAATAGTTATATACATGCACAAGTATAGATTAGTGCATGCATGTATAGTATGTATACTGCATTGTACATGGTGTACTATACAACGTTGCAATTCTTGTAAAATGGCCTTTTGTGAAGCTGCTTAAAGGTGAACATGTTAGTAATCAGAATTGAACTTTAAAACTGTCAAAAACACGTATCCCCCACAAAAAAGCAATCATGGCTGTAATTGTGTTATGTGCTGTGTTCTTTGTCAGGAGATGAAGTATTGTGGCCAGTTGACATTTAAGCCTAAGGTGTCACTCACAAACTCTCCTTATTGTAGGTAGTTAAATAAATAAACAGACGAGGATCTCTTTCACCACATAAAAAAATATTAACATTTTGTCAATCAGCCTATGGGCTTTCTAGATCCATGTTTTCCATCAGCATTTGCGCAAGTGCTGATGAACATGTCGCCTTGAATGCGCACCCTATCTTATTAGGTTTCGAAAGCTAAGCAGAGTTGAGCCTGGATGGTGCTTATATGGGTAACTACCATGCGTGAAAGGGCAGTGTATAAAATAGTGTTCTGCGCACTCCATTCTTCGCTAATCAGTCCTGACCAGCATGGTGACGTATAGTAAAATATCCCTCATGGCCCACAAGGTGTGGGGAGGCCATCATCCAGCAGTGGCTTGAGCTGGCTATACATGCACACACATTGTTTAAGTAAATAAACTGGACTGGTTTCAACTTAAAGTTTGGGCAGAGGAAAACAACATGATGACGCATACTTATGTCCTATTGTTTGTTTGAATGTTCCTGAAAGCAAGTTGTTCGTTGTGAATCTCCAGGAGAACATGGAAGGTCTGCTGCAATCACTCGTGCAGCTGCTGGGCTCTAACGATGTGAACGTGGTGACATGTGGAGCTGGCATTCTCTCCAACCTCACCTGCAACAACTACCGCAACAAGATGGTCGTCTGCCAGGTGTGCCTGTGTTTTCAGCAAGCCAGCACCGCCGAAGTGAATCGTTGAAAGGTAGCCATCGATGGCTACAAGCATTCGGAGCTCGGTTTATTGTGCTTGTTTACCGAGAGGAAAAGATGAGTACAATCATGCATTTTCTTCATCTAGGAAAGCCTTGCTGAACCTCGATTTTCAAAATGATTTTGTTTTAATATATTGGGCCAAATACGTGAGTTTTGCATACAGAAGTACCCAGATAAAACCCAAAGCTCTAATGGCATAACGCTCAAAAGATCCACACGCACATCTCCTGGCCACCTTTTTATAGCTCAAGTGGGTTTGCATTTACAAATCTGTGATCCATGTTTTGCCTCAAATGCTATTGTTACTGGTGAGAGCCACCCCTCGCTCGCAAGCCCTAATTGAGCAATGCGTGTTCATACCGCACTCGTCCCAGGTGGGTGGTATCGAAGCACTGGTACAGACTGTACTGCAGGCGGGTGACCGTGAGGACATTACTGAACCAGCTGTGTGCGCTCTCCGCCACCTCACAAGCCGCCACCCTGATGCGGAGTTGGCCCAGAATGCCGTGCGCCTCCACTACGGCCTGCCCATCACTGTCAAGCTTCTGCAGCCGCCCTCCCGCTGGCCTCTTATCAAGGTAATGATCTGTTCTGCAATGCCCGTAATGATTACACCTCTGGAAAAAAAGGCAGCCTGGTGGTACTTCTTTGGATGTCTTATGGTTGTCAGGAGTGTTCACGAACAGCACTCGTTCCAACGGCTTGAGTAGTTTAGGAGCTTTAATCTTGTTTGTGTGCATTCTCTTGTGTCCTACAGGCTGTGGTTGGGCTGATCCGTAACTTGGCACTGCTGCCCGCCAACCACGCCCCGCTTCGGGACCACGGCGCTATCCCGCGGCTCGTGCAGCTGCTCGTGCGCGCCCACCAGGACACCCAGCGCCAGGGAGTGGCTGCCAATGGACAGCCGCAGTATGTGGTGAGTGCTGCTGCAGTTGTGCTGGACCTCCTATTGAAGGCTGTGGACATGCATTGTTACTTAAATTAACGGAAATTCTTAAGCTTCGCCAGCAATTAAAATTACTACATATATAAATAATACATGTAAAATGTGATTTTATTCTTGCACTTTATTCCACGCATCCCTTGCATGAGGAGGCTTATGGATCAAACGACAGTTGTACAAGAGATGTTTTTTTGTATTGTAAATACTCTTATATAAAATCATTGTCCATTTAATAATGATGGTTCATTTAATCGCAAAAGAGATGGTCCATCATAACATGTTTATTGAAAGCTTAATTATTTGAGCCCACTCCTATTTTTTAATTGTTTTTCTAATTTATTTGTTACGGCTTATTTTTGTCCATTCAGCTCACATTTCAGACGTGTTTAATTTAAAATGTAATTCCCAGGTTCTCTACCTGATGATGATGCTCAGTCGTTAGTGAAATGTCATCGGTTGTAAATTAATTCTAAATTTGAAGTTTTCGTGACTGCAAGGATCCATATTCTTTGGGACCTTGTATTTTATTATTTTTTCACCTACGTGGCTTTACCGAAAGAACCAAAGAATATGGTTGTAAATTCAGTTTTGATAAGTCCTAAGCCACCAGTTAGGAGATATGAAAATTGCAGGTGTACTCTGATTTACGTCAATTAGTTATGTTCGTTGTTTAAGTGTTGTTTCATGAAGATACTTTTAACATCCTAAATTATATTTTTTGGAAATAACAACAACATAGTAAATGCACAATTGTCGATTGCATTTTATATGGTTCCCAGGCTGTTTGGCTGGTCTCACTGTTTTGTAGCGCAATCACTTGATTACAAGCCAGTTTATCTAATGTGTTGCACCACAGGGGGAAGCAGATTCCCCTACTTTCCCCTCCTTTGCCTTCCCCCATAACCCTCCACCCCATAACACGTGAAAATATCTTAATTGTCTTAAAGGATTATTTTAGCAGGTTTTGGGGTCAGAAAATATTTTCTTATGCATCCTTAGGTGTTATATGTATGAACTTCTTTCACACGATTCATAGCCAACCGTGCTCATCGGAGGTGCGGGTAAAGGACTACAAACCAAACAAACTGTTATATAATGGGACCTTGTATGAAAATATGTATCTTTTAAATGTTGCCTTAACGTTTAGTTCTTCAAGAACACAACCCAAACATCTTGAGGTATGTCCGTACGTTGGCCAGTTATCAAAATTATTTGTAAACTTGTGACAGTCTTGTCCAGGAGATGGAGAGTTAATGATAAGAATTTTGGCATAGAACTACCACAGCCTAATCCCCAAAACAAATAGGAATGTTTGTGTAATACTCATTTAAATTAATTTACCTAATTGATGACTGCTTAGCACATGATATGGAAAAAAGGTCCACTGAGCTACACAGCTCTTTTTCAGAAGCGACCTGGTCACAAATGAAAGCTCAACGAAGTGGCTTATGTGGAAATTTATAGCAACCAAATACTCTAAACTGTCAGAGGTACAAACAGAACACGATGTGAATTCTCCAGAATGGAATTGAGGAGCACTGATTTACAAGGTGAAGCGACAAGTGGACTTCATATACAATATTAATATTGTTGCTAGTAAAGTTATAACTTTAACTGGTGTCTGCTCCATGTGCTTGTGTTGTAGGATGGCATTCGCATGGAGGAGATAGTCGAGGGCTGCACCGGCGCGCTGCACATCTTGGCTCGTGACGCGCACAACCGGAGTGTTATCCGCGGCCTGAACACCGTACCGCTGTTCGTCCAGGTGAGTTTGTTTAGTCCGCTTTCCTCTTACCATCGTTGTGGGAATCTTATGCAATTGCATTGTTGCACACTTGTAGGGTGTCCATTCTAAAGCAACTGTTTATACAGCAAATTGGGGGAAAATGTATGCATTATGCATGGCCTATGTAATACTTTGCAGCATGAATTTATCTTCAGACGTATTTAATTAAGAATACGAAGCTGACTGGTAGCCGTCAGGGAAATCCGTTTTCATTTTTGAAATTATCCTTTTGGCTTGGGTCTTCCAAGTTTTGGCACTCTTTGGATTATTGTGGGCAATTTTCAATAGGGTAAATACCTCATAACAACATCTAATTGGAATCGTTCTTCACCTTCCAATTGGATTGTGCGTCCAACATTGGCTCCCGTGTTGTGATAGCTCGCCAATGAGTCGCGCACGCTATTTGTATGTATGAACATATTTTGCACCGTACGTAACCAACCGTGCTAATCGCAAGCTATTTTGACTCGCTGAGCATATATTAATTTCTTAACGGGGTTTGCCTCTCAGGTGTCCCTTACACATGTAAATGGTTTCATGTCATTAAGGTACAATTCGGTGTACTGAATATTTGAGCCTGAAATCTAGGATAACGGAGGTAGTTATCAATGAATTTATTTTACATGGAGTTGGGCAGGACCTGTCGACCGGACATCAGATGACAAATTGCATTTGTCAACAACCGGGAGGTAGGCTGATGGGAGGAAAGATGAGAGTGGTAAGTAGACAATGATATTGCGGGATTCGTTTTAAAGATTTGTAACTAACTGGATGGCGTTGGTAATGGATTATGAAGAGTGGGGAGGGCATTGTGTGGGACTTGCCAAATAGTAGGATGTTAATGGCCAACGATAGGATATGTTTAATAATCTGTCTAACCCTTGGAGCAGAGTTTTTGTTTAACAACACGTGCATTACAGGATTTGAATTGGTCACATTTTTTTTATCTGACCTCCGGATGCCTTGTGGGATGAGTGTGCCAGCCTTGCGCATGGTTCCCATGGGATGGATTTTTTCCCAAAACTTTACTGCACTCTGCCCTACCCGAAATAAAGCTGGCCCTTTCAGGCTCTTAAACTGAAACCATGCGGTTAAAGAAAGAGGCCTCCCCCCATTCTTCCTTGCCAGCTGCTCTACTCCAACATCGAGAACATCCAGCGTGTGGCAGCCGGCGTCCTGTGCGAGCTGGCGCAGGAGAAGGAAGCGGCCGAGACGATTGAGACCGAGGGAGCAACGGCTCCGCTTACGGAGCTCCTGCACTCACGCAACGAGGGAGTCGGTGAGGCCTGCGCGCTGCGCTTGTTCGCCAGTTGTAGATGCATTGTACCGCTGTGTCGGCCTGCGTTTGGAAATTGAATCACACTCCTCAATACTCCAATCCCTCCACAGGCTCTCCAATGCCCGAACAATTTAAAGATTTTCTTTTTAAGATCTCCTGGACTCAGCCCCTGCCTATCTCTCCCCTATCATCTAACTACTTCCCTCCATGTGCTCTGGTCCAGCAACCAAGGTCTTCTTATTAATGCCCCAGTGAATATTCAGTCAGTGGGAGGTCACACGATCTGTTCTGCTGCCCCCCGTAGCCTGTTCAAGTCTAGGCTCAAGTCTTGTTGTTTTGCCTTCGACAGACTGTTTCTCTACAATAAATATCCCAACTTTGTATTCATAGCATCTTGATATGCGTTCTTTTTATGCTCTGCATATCAAAATTGTATTGTAGGATTCTAGTGGTTTAGGCTGGTGGGTTTGTATGTTCTTGCTCAGTTCATATTTGTAATTTAGGAATCCAAAAATCAACTCCACCTTATTGCTGCACATACAGTACTTCAAATAAAATATGCATAGAGTAAGATTGTTTAATGGTCTTTTTTTGGAAGGTTTAGGGGGGTAAGTTGAGGACCACTGGAGTGAATGACCTTTTTGCATATATGGAAGAGATCAGTCCTAGGCAGTGGTGACCTTGGAGGGAGATCTTCAGCTTGGACTTTGAATCGAGGGATGGAGTTAGCCAATGCAGATGGTCATAGGTAGCTCTAGAGAGCAGGCGCAGGAACGGAAGGAATGACCTTATTGAAAGAAGGTTGACTCGTAGTTTTTACATGTTGCTTCTTGCTTTCTATTTGTATAATGAAAACGGTGGTTCTCATTGCATTTGTTTTACATGTGGTGTCTGTTCGTTGATTGACAGGTAACTATGTACTTCACGCTTGCCTTTGTATTTTATGTTAATATGAATGCCGCCACAGCCACATACGCTGCCGCGGTGCTGTTCCGGATGTCGGAGGACAAACCGCAAGACTTCAAGAAGAGGTTGTCGGTGGAACTCACCCACTCACTTTTCCGTGATGACCCAAACGCGTGGGGTGAGGTGAGTAACTGTTGTGTGAGCTTTTCACAAGTTATTTATCCACAAGCATCGGTATTAATTTCAAAACATGTTTCTGTAAGTAATCAGTGACAACTGTCAAGGCATACGCAACTCAAATAAAGCTTCTGTACATATTTACAAATGCTGTCCCAGGTTGTCACCATTAGTGATTTGTCAGTGTGCCTAATCACGATTTTCAAGTCAATATTCTCATTAAATTTAATTCCTACAAAGACAGCCTGAGACACGCAGTCTAGATATGTACTTGCAATATTTTTTATTGCATCTGTCATGCAGCGGCGATTGTTAAATTATACTCCAATGTTGGCATCAGTAGGCCTTCCTGTGCCAGTTTTTGAGCATTATCGATGGATTTTTAAACAATTGTTAAGCAATTTGCACGTATTGGTGGTACGCGGTGCGCAGTATAAAAAAACTAATTTTTGCACGAATTTTCAGTTTCCCTGCGATGTGCAACCCCCTGTCAAGAAGCTCTTGCAGGGTGCTTGAAAATAATTTCTCGATTTCAAAGCAGTCGGAAGACAAATGTTTCGAGCAGCTGAATGAGAAGTGTCGGTGTTACCGTATGGCAGCAAACAGCCTGACGATTGTCTGCTCCATGCTCCAAAAGGCAGATTTGTCTTGTGCCCTAGACTTGATCAGACGGTTCCTCCCATTCATCGAACCAAAATCAATACTCAATATTGCCTTTTTTTAGTAAGTCTCGGTAGACAATAAACCTTCGAAGTGCGTCAGACTTGGCGACAGGGTCAATTAAAGACAACACATTTGCTTATTCAAATTTAGACTGTTTTATGAGGACTGGTGTGTTATGCTCCACCCGTGTCCCACCAAATACGTCCATTTAGCTTACACTTTCTCATTTGTGTTCAGGGACATTTTACGCCGAGCTGGATTTGAGCATTGCGCGGATCAGGGAAGCAGTCTCCACTGCTGTAAACAATTGCACGTATTGCATCAACAGGGTGGCGTAATGGGCGCTGACCTTCTGCACCAGGGTGACCCGCAGTACCACCAGGATGGCATGTACGGCAGCCACAGCAGCCTGCATAGCGGGCCCAGCCCTATGCAACATGGAGGTACGTAGAAGTGCACCTTTGTCTGATCTTGCTTTTTATACGAGTGTCAGTTTTTGGCCTTAAGCATATTAACAACAATACGATGCAAATGTACATCGTCATATCAACCACACTTCCATAAAACTAAGCTTAGGATATGTACAAACTTTCCATTTTTGTATTCTCATTCTTCTTGAGTATATACGAACCACATGCATTATTAGAAAAGTGGTAAGGAACCTTTTCCTTACTGAGGGACATTTAAATTATATTGGCAGATCCACACTGACACTCCGGTGACGAAAGTGGCTGTGCATGCTAAAATTAGAAAGTTTACAGGTAGTCAACACTCCTATGGATAGATTCTCCCTCCGAATGGTAATGTATAATTTTCACCATTGGCTCAGGGCTATAAAAAGGAGATGTGCACTGCCTCAATGCTCAGGAAATCACCTTGATGCAGGTAAATGTTTAATCTTTGTATATTTGATGCAATATGGAGCTTATGTTCTTATTCTAGGTGGCTACATGGGGGAGCCTATGGGTCTAGACCCCATGATGGACCACGATCTGGCAGGGCCTCATGGCAATGGGCCCGAGTTCCATGACATGCTGCCCGAGCTAGCCCACCCCGGCGGGCCTGACGTGGACATCGGCCTGGCACCACATCCCACTGAGAACGGCCACGTCGCCTGGTTCGACTCGGACCTCTAACCACCGCAGCACAGGTGAGCTAACCCCCTGCCACGTAACGTTGGCAAATGACACGATGGTGGGGCACCCTCATCATAGTAACAAAAAGTCCTGGTTTGGCTACGACACTCCTGGTTTCAAAAAGGGTGTCCCGAAGCGAAAATTCGGATTTTGTGCCAGTTTCACATTTTCTAACTTTACTCATGATGTGGGTGCAGAGGACAGGGCTACCTGAATAGTTGGTGGGGTTAGGAGAGGAGTAGGCAGTGCCTATGAGCAATGGATGGGGCCGACATCAGAAAGTGAGTGCTCACCGGGTGGGGTGGGGTGAGTGGCCGAGTCGGTGACTTTTTGAAAGTAGGCTGGGTTGCTGCCAGAAGATGAGAATGCCCAGCTCTCCATGGTTGTCCTGGATGATCCACTCAAATAGATAGCTTTACTTTGTTAATGTGTGGGTAACCATAGTGATGGTACCCTTCACAAACGTTTTAGCAAACGTGTGCTGGAGTACAGCCTTTATTGCATAATCTAGATTTGAAATTTTTCAACGTTTCGATCGCAACACAAGCAATCATCATCAGGTGGGAAAACCACAGCAAGACTAATGTAATATCAACATTGCTTGAGATCCGATTACGTAATTCAGCTGTGCCCACCATGGGGCCAAGGGTGCTGGCTAATGATGGATGCAGCGTTATCGTTTTCTTATTCTACCGAGCAGTTGTTTAAACTGTAATTTCAACATGCAATGAAACCCTTTGTTAGAGAAAAAAATGCGAGACATGGGTGAATTGGGAATACACTGATTCTTAAACAAATGCATGTTTAAATTGAGTAAGGCACTGCATTTATGCAAAGAGCTAAAGTACCAAAACAAAGGTTATGGCTATTTTTATTTAGCCACTTAGAAACAAGCAGCCGGTTAAGATGATCTTAAAGCATACATGTATGGTGAGATAAATATATGTATCTTTTTTAACGCTGGTGGGATTCATATTCCCACATACTCCTTTAATGGAAACTCGGCATTGCTACCGATTTATCTTGCCGCTTGTTGTGATTTTAATTGATTTTGTCTGCTTGACCTGTGTGCTTATTCTTTGTCCTTTAGGCAAACTCTGATCCGTTCATCCTGTTGACCTTGGAAGGATCCATTGAGATGACCTGAAAGTGCCTCATCTTCCCCACCCAAAACTTTCCAAAAAAACAAAACAAATTTGATCAATTTTATTCATTACACTAGGTTATTTTTTACGTGCTATTTTTTGAATGGCTATTTTAAGTAGAAGTTTTTTTTGTAAGAACTGTATTAGATTTTGCATCGTACCAAATCCTCATTGCCTCGTGGTAGTGCGTGATCACAAGCTTTCTAATCCTTAAACACATTTTGTTATACTGTAGTAACCTTTTTAATATTTGGTATTATTGAATTCATGACTGGCATGGTACTCACCTATTGTGCTGCATCTGGTGTGTTTTTAGTGTCCTGTACGTGTAGATGTTGTGCAATGACCTGGCTTGGTTAAGTGAGACCCATGGAAATTGGTCACTTGGCAGCAGATTATTGGCACTGAAAAGAGCAGAATAGTCCAGATTGATTTGTTCACAGCTTATAGCAGAAAAGGAGGGTGTTCCAAAGTAAACATTCCACACCTGTGCAGTAACAGAAAAATACCACAAGTGGGGACTGCATGTGTGGTGTTAAATAAAATAAGCAATTTCCTTAATGAGTAGGCTGTTCCAAAACTGCCACTTCATGACTCATTCCTATGGATAGTCCTCAAATGTCTTTGGCTGTGAGTTGAAGTTGATGGTTCTTCAAATTAAAATTTGACTGGCATACATTCTGTACATGACTCACCATCACATCAAGCGGCGTTTCACTGAAGCCGATTATATAAATCTGGAGATGTTAACTTATTCAAAATGTGGCACATCTTGGAGCAAAGTAAAGTTAAACTTTTTTTAAGATACAAGGTATTTTCAATGATTGTTTTTACAATTTAAATATCCATTGCATCAAATCATAGATCTTCATGTGATTTAAGTGAATAATATGCCGCAGTATTGACCCCACTTTGTGTGCATATCACTACAGTGTTTTGGTTTGCATACAAGAGGGAGAATATGAACTGCTGCGGCAGATTAACTTGTTTGGAGATATTTTTGCCATATCACGAGTGGCCGTGGGTATGGTAATTAGTTGTGCAGTGTAATTTTAGGTAGAGTTTGCACCTCTTTACAGTGTGTTATTCATTGAAATGTGTGTACGATTGACATTTGGACAGAATTTTTAGTGGGCTTTAAAAAAAAAAAACGGTTAACCCACCCCCCATGATACGGTTAAATTGTTTACATTTGAATTAGTAAAAATAATGCTTTCAGAATTGACTTTCAACTTGCATTTTCCATTTTAATCAGTTTGTGCTGTTTAAAGGGGCTCTGATAAACTGATCATCTCCATTCCTAAATTTATTTTTAAAAAAATACCTTGGCACTTTCTTCTTAGTAGTGCATACACAGCTTTATAATGGCGGCAATATCGCACGGACGTAAGCCAACGCCACACTAATCGTATAGGTGCATGGTGTTTCCTGGGTAGGAGTCCAGTTGTGTGTTAATGCCTATACGATGAACATGCCCAGGGTGTGGGCTTCGGAAGTATTTTTTTAAAATTTTAATTGGATTCTAATTATGAACAACCTCAAATTTTAAAGACTAGATGAAAGGGCATAAATAAAACACGCATACGTGTTTTTAATTGGTGGCAAAAGACCGGCAGAAATTTGGATTTATCAAAGTTTACTGTCATGCTGGTATCAAAACGTTTGCGGTTTGGTATTTTGAGAAGGATTTATAATGTGCCGAGGCTTTCTTTAGTAACATGTAGCAGGAGATTCGTTGCAAGTTATTGTATGTTGTACATTGCCTTCTGCATGGCTTTTGACTTTGTTTTAACCAATAAAGGATTCTGTCTCTATATGTGACTAATTGTAATGCTTTCCGTCCAGGGTTTTGCACAAATGCATTGGCACACCATAGCCTTCAAATGCAGGACGAAAAAAATCTCGTGCCCATGAATGACAATGTTTACCAAAACACTGCGAATTTGTGGGTGTGCTTCAAACTTTCAAGATTATCAACAACACTGGGCGTTTCAAATCGGGAAGGGTTTGTGCGAAATTTTCTTACATTAAACATTGTGAAATGTTTGAATATGCAAACTGCCAAATTGGAAATGGATTTGTGTGGAAGTTGAGCGCTGTGGAACAAATGAGGAAATCATGAATTTAAACCTTTTACAGATGCTAATTGCATTCCGTACAAAACTTTGAAGATGAAATAGACTTAAAACCATTACATTATTGTAAATTTTAACATGCATACCGCAGATGTGTTGCGGTCAGGTGACTAGTATCTGCACTTCCGATGAGCCCTTTTGGCTACGTCCGACGCGAAGGAAGTTCTACATCTGATAGCCACAGACTTAAAGCTCCAATCGTATCTCTTGGTTAAATGCCCCTAGAGCCCATATCTAAAACGGCGATAGAAGTCTGATCTACGCGCTGTAGTCTATTAACAGCGCCACAAATGGGTGCAAAGAACACCCTAAAATCACTTTAATGCACCTAAATTTTTTAAATGTTTTTAGTTAAAATAAATGAGCAAGAGAAGGCGTAATTTGTTGATAATGATGCAGCAAATCTTCAGTCATCCTTTCCAATTGAACGGACAAGCAAGTGTTAAATGCTTTTGCCGGTCATTTATTGCAGCTACATCTAAGAAGGAAGTTTAGTTTCAGGAGTGAATGGAGGATTGATGTGATATGGTCTTGTTTTTCGTGTGTGTGGATCAGGAGTGACAACGGCATTTTGGATCGTCTCGCGTTTAGAAGCGAGATATTTTGAAATGTCGAGAGACCGTTGCAAAAGTATTTCGTTGGGTTGTGATGAAGGAATAGATGAGGGCATCTGGCGGCTGTGGAAATGAAATGATAAGGGATATGCCCCAAAAATATAAACTGCAGGGTTGAGAGATGTGGGAATTAGGGTCAAAGCTTCGAATCAATAACTGATATTTGCAAGGCGCTACAATGCCAGTGTAATGTAATTTTTGGAGGTTATCTCTCAAACTGGAGCGTTTGCCTAGTCGACTTTTTCTCCAATCAAGCGTGCTGCATTTTGGCAACATTTGCCTGCAAAATGTTAAGCCAATCCAAGATGAGAGAGACGTCAAGGCAGGATGTAAGTGAACTGTGAGGTTGGGCTCCTGGAGTCTGGCGATATTTGACGAAGCTGGAGATGATTTGTCAACTGCTCGAAGGATGCGTCGTAGTTTACAACCGAATGTGTAATATATAACGTGCTATTTGACGAGATAGAATACAATTACACTACGATTTGACTTCATACAGCATCTAAATTTAATCTTGACTTGGCTTTCGTGACTGTAGGAATTCTAGTATTCTTTGGTCTTTCGGTAAAGTCGCGTAGATAGACGACCGCTTGTGTTGCGATCGAAACGTCGTAGTTTTGTTTTGTTATTTTCTTTGAACCTATCTGCGTGACTTTACCGAAAGACCAAAGAATATGAATTCCTGCAGTCACGAAAGCTTTAATTGAAGATTTTATTTAGATGCTGTATGAAGTCAGATCAAATCAAATTGTCATTTTCTTTGAACCTATCTACGTGACAACACATTCCTGCGGAGGGAGCTGGTAGGAACGTTGGGTTCCTCGGTCAATGGCCAGGGTCAACGGCGGCGTGATGTATTCCGCAAATATGCCCGACTGTGAGGGCGGGCACAAGCCGGCGTGAGTAGGTTAAACGTTGAGTTTTATCAGGGCACCACGGGGTTACCAGCCCCTCCCCACCCAGCCCCACCCCTCCCACCCCCCACCCAGCCCCACCATCCCCACCCAGCTCCTCCCCACCCAGCCCCTCCCCACCCAACTCCTCCCCACCCTCCCCACCCAGCCCCTCCCTGCACGACGGACACAATAATCCCCTGTGGGCTGGTGTAACCAGGAGGTTCCTACCAGTATAATCCCCTGTGGGCTGGTGTAACCAGGAGGTTCCTACCAGTATAACCAATCCTTCAGCTGATTCAGCCCGCTGTCTCACCGAGTCTATTCAATACTTTCAACTTGTAACGCTCACAATATCCACGTCACTCTCGAAGAAAGTGAACGGCTCAAGTAGGAAGGCAGCCGGCATCAACAATTACTCAAGCTCTGCGGTCCTCTATATATGAAAGTGTAATGAGTGTTTTCGATGTGTGGGAGGAAACCGGAGCATCCCGAGAAAACCCACGCGTGCGAGGGGGAAACACTCTATACCATACAGACGGAAGAGCCGCACTGCATTCTCTCACACCTGCGTGGATCCACGGTGGCTAGGAGATGTTAACTACTTCGCCTGCTATACAGGAGGTCGTGTGTTCGATCCCGACCCTGACGCCTGTATATTTGGAGTTTGAATGTCTCTCTTCCCATGGTCGCGTCGAGACTTTGTGTTTAGAGACTTTGGCTGTTAGAAATGTACACGTGATAAGCCACGTCGTTGAGCTATCATTTGTGGACAGGTCGCTTCTGAAAAAGAGCTATGTAGCTCAGTGGGCCTTACCCGGTAAAATACAAAAAATAGTTTAGTTTAGGCTGAAGTCCCTCTTCCTATCTTCCCACCAATGTCTCTTCTCTAAACATATACTGACCACATGCTGGAATATAATTTGGATTTATAAAGCCTCTCAAGACTGCACAGACACAGTGTCTTTGGTTTTTTCTCTGCGGTGCACATCCTTCTATTTTGTGCAGCATGTTCGGTTTAATTTAGATCTACATGATAAGCCACTTCGTTGAGCTCTCATTTGTGGGCAGATTGCTTCTGAAAAATATCAATATAGCTCACTGGGCTTTACCTGGTTAAATACAACTACTGTAGTAATAGTTTTAATAATAGAGGTTTTTTGGGTTAGATCGCATAAATACATTAATGTGTCGTTAAACCCGCCACCACCCGACACAGCCAATTAGTAAGGTTTGTCACGTAAACAGAACGTGCCAATTCGTTACTAGTACAGCAATACCGGTGTGTTGGAGAGTAAAGCCATAACATTTACAATCTGAGTAAGACGTTTCGCGTGATAAACCTTACTAATTGGCTTTGTCGGGTGGTGGCGGGTTTAACGACACATTTATATATTTACGCGCTCTAACCCAAAAAACCCCTCTATTATGGATAATATTGTCCGCGAAATCCTACGAGTTAAACACGAATAGTTTTACAAACCCACGCGTGCGAGGGGGAAACACTCTATCCCAGGGGTCGTCAATACAAAATGACTAATTTAGTAAAAAAAAATAAACCATAAATATTTCAATAACCGCAAATACATGCGAATAACGTCACGAGATAGTCCTGAAAGAGCCGCGCGTGGCTCTAGAGCCGCAGATTTTGCCGATCCCTTCTCTATCCCACACGCACACAGACTGATTAACCTGCAGTGCCTCCTACTGGCGATCCACGGATATAGCGTGGACCCCCCTCCCCCATGCCCCCGCCCCTCCCCATGCCCCGCCCCCTTTCCCATGCCCCCGCCCCTCCCCCATACCCCCGCCCCCTCTCGGCCCCCCCCTTCACTCCCCCGTCGTCTCGAGGTGACGTCACCGCACCCACTGCTTCTCCCTCCCCTCGCCGCCCACTTCACGCCGCTCTCTCTCCCCGCTACGTTCCCGGCTCGTCGCCCGGCCCCGGGGTCGGGGGGTTGGTGGATCACGGACACCGCGGAGCGACCCTCGCTCGCACCGGTCGCCACCGGCCACGCGGGCAGCTTCTCCCGCTGAGCGAGAGGAGGGTGGAGAGGGTTCAGGTAAAAAAAACCGCGTTTGCCGGCGAGTTGTAGCCCCGGGAGATGTTCGGGCTGCGGGCGTGGTCAAGGCTGCTCAGCCGGCGCCGGTGCTTGTTCCCCGGTAGGCAAGAACTAGTCGAGACCGGTTAGAACTCCCGAGACCGACTCGAGTAGGCCGCAGTTGCCGGCGTTCGATGACTTTTGACGTGAATTACGGTTAATCTCGGCCGTTACGGGCTTGTGTCGGTCGTTTTTTTTCTTAGCCCGCGTGGGCTTACGCCTAGGATAATACATCTAACATTAAAATCAATCTGAGTAATTTCCTTTCGTACAAAGGTGCGATTTCGCAATGTCAATGCAGGACACTTGTGAATTGTGTGTGTCACCAGAGAGGGTCGTTGGTATATTTGGTGGCGCGACGACTTGGGTGGGTTTTACGTGATCAGAAATTGTAAATTGTCCCATAGATTGTCTACAATGGGCACCTCGTCTGCATTGTTATTGTTTTGGATTTTCCACAACACGGTGACAAAGGCGTGAAGGTCATGCGTTCCTGTGGCAGTGTTGGCATTCCGGTTGAAGGAACGTGGCGTGCTGGCAATCTAATATGACAATGATGCCCCACGCAAGCTCCAGTATCCGCATGGCAAAGGCTATTTGTCCTTGCAGATGCGAAGTGAGACAATTAGTCTGAGGTACTCCTGTCGGCAACCCTAAGCCTTAATACCCCAATTCCTAACCCTAAACCCCAATCATAAATAAGACCCCATAACCTTAAACCGTAACCCCTGACACGGCACTAAAACTCCGATTTGCACGGATGGCAATGTACGGTGCCAAATAAGTTCAGCATACATACGTACAAAACTCGTGAAGCTGCATCCCGTCATATTTCTTAACAAACACATTCCTGCGGAGGGAGCTAGTAGGAACGTTGGGTTGCTCGGTCAATGGCCAGGGTCAACGGCGGCGTGGTGTATTCCGCAAATATGCCCGACTGTGAGGGCGGGCACAAGCCGGCGTGAGTAGGTTAAACGTTGAGTTTTATAAAGGCACCACGGGGTGACCAGCCCCTCCCCACCCAGCCCCTCCCCACCCAGCCCCATCCCTCCCACCCCCCACCCAGCCCCACCCTCCCCACCCAGCCCCTCCCCAACCTCCCCACCCAGCCTCTCCCCACCCTCCCCACCCAGCCTCTCCCCACCCTCCCCACCCAGCCTCTCCCCAATCTCCCACCCAGCCCCTCCCCACCCTCCCCTCTCCACCCAGCCCGACCCCTCCCATTTTTGAATGCACGACGGACGGACGGACACAATAATCCCCTGTGGGCTAGTGGAACCAGGTGGTTCCTACCAGTAAAACTGTAGGGTATCCGGAATTGGAAAGGGCATCTAACGGGTAAATGCAAGTCAAGAAACGTCTGTGACCGGACATAAATCTGGTCTATGATTGCATACAAATCTGCGGGGGATGGTAGTCACTTAATATCTGGAAAAGACATGCGAAGCCTCAAGATGCTTCGAGGAATACAAGACAATTTTATTGTGGCATGGTTTATGAGTGGGAGAAAACTGGAGTGCCCAGAGAAAGTTATTTTTTGCGCTTATGAATCGTACATACGCAGTACTTCTCCTGCAGGTAGATGAGAATCACAATTTCATCTTCGCACGATCCATGAACCCCACCGGTTAAATTACTAAATTAAAGGCACTGAAATACACCCGCCCTTGGACGGGCATCAGTGTCTTTCCTCTTTTCTAGCCCAAAAAGCCGAAGTGTTTCCTATTGTATTACAAGAATGACTGGCATTGCAGTCTGATTAATGTTGCATGCCAATAATTAAACGTGAGCATTAGTAATTCATGAGGGGTTTGAATCAGATATCTCAGTTTTAGAGATGGTGGATGGATTTTACTTGTACCTTCAACATGTTCCACTTTGACTATGGGAATTGAGTCGAAATTGAGTTTTCACCTTAAAAGTCTCTATAATTAACTGGTTTTGAGGGCTTTCTTCGGCAGGGGGTGCATGCTGTTGGAACATCATTAGTAATTTATGCAATGGCTTGATCATGTTACAATGGTTCCCTTTAGGGATTGACTGAATTCACAACCAAGTTAATTACTTCAATGCTTTATGTTAAAGCTCATAAATGATAATGCAACAATTGCCCAAATCCAGATTGGTCCTTTTCAGTTAGTGTCTATATCACTTGGTAATAGGTATAACTAAACTTAAGATGTAATTATATTTTGATTTAAAGCTTTCGTGACTGCAGGGATTCATATTCTTGGTTCTTTCGGTAGAAAGAACCAATAATATGTAATTATATGCTAATAATTATTTTTTAACTTGTTTAATAAAGAAACATGAGGAAAAGAATAATGAAGCTTCTGGGACTGGTTAAAATGTTTTAAAATAATGTAACCTTTTATATTTTCATCAGAGTCCATATCATACGCAAATGTCTAACCCACCCATTCTTTGTCCGTTCCAGTAAAACGAAAGTGAGTACGAATTTCCCTTTAGACGTTGTTGTAGGCCAACAATTATGCCGTAAAAAGTGGGGCTGCTGAAATTTTAAAACCGCAATCCACTGGTGCCTTAATGGTCAATTAAATGCTATTGCTGTGGGTGTGTTGGCTGACCAGTGGTCTTGGTTTCCAGGGGGCTGTATTCCCCGACAGGAGAGCTCTTCGCTTTAATGGCATACGTGGCAGAGTGCCAGTGCTTTTGAATGTGGGCAATATATTAACACACTTATTTTCATTTTTCCAAATATTTAAGTTCTGTGGCACGTCGTTATACTTTATGCATTAGAAATGCATCTTACCTCTTGCATATTGTAATTTTACCCACCATAGTGGGTAAAACAATCTAAAATGTAGGCCCAGACTTTTTGCACATTTTGTTGTATAAATACAGCGTCACAGAATGTTGTGCTTGATATTCCAAATGATACTGCCATTCTAGTTAGTACTCGGCAATCTGCCATGAATCACCTGTCCATACATAGCTGTTGATTTCGAAATTAACTTTGAGGAGGCCCATCGATTGAGAGGCAATCTCCGTGGATGAAATGGTTAAGGAAATTAGTGTTGGGTTGTTGTGGTTATTTATATATGTGTAGTGTGATGTACGAGGGGCACACACACGTTTATTAAACAACTTCCCCAGCGGGGTAACTCTAACCGCATCGGGTTTTATAGTTAGTTGTGGACCGTGTGGCTACTCTATCACTATGTGAGTGTGGGTAAACTATACTGTGGGCCGTGTGGCTACTCTATCACTATGTGAGTGTGGGTAAACTATACTGTGGGCCGTGTGGCTACTCTATCACTATGTGAGTGTGGGGTAACTATTAACGAACGGGTCAGTCAGCACACACGCTGCCTGACCCACGATGCCGAGCCAAAGATTGAAGAGACGCGGGACCCCAGGACGATCCCACAGACGAGCCCCGATCACTTTCGGGGCTCCCCATTTTATCCCCCGGTCGCGGCTTCGCCCCGCCCTCGGCCACGCCCCCTGCTGTATCAAGTCAGGAGCTCTTGGCTCCCCATCACGTGTCCCTCGAGCTTCCTAGGGAGGTTCCAGGCGCCCAGCAGCACTGCTGTGATAGTGGCTGGCGCTAACAGCCATAGTTACATTATTAACGTCACTACATACGTATGGCAACAACTCGACACACATTCGCGATAAGCTCTTGGGAGGCGCTGCTTTTGTGCGCCACTTTATGATAAAAGGAATGTTAAGGCAATGATAAGCTGCCTTGTATTGTAAACTATGACGCTTGGGGAAAACATTTGTTACGAACAACCGCCGCTCCGAGGACGCAATTCCCCCTGCACTTGTAATATTGTGGAAGAGGGATTGATGTGCAAGAATGGCTCACTGTTTTTTCAGCTGTGGGTGGCCTGGTTTTTCTTTTGTTAAGCCCAACGGTAAAACGTTGGTTACAAATAAAATGTTGAAAGTGCATCTGTATGGTAGAACTGCCAGGTCTGTGTGGGGCTGTGTTCTTCGACCATTCATCATTGTCATCATCAGGCATGATCTATCTGCTGTTGGATGAAGGCCTTCCCAAGCTGTCGTGATCTTTAATGGTCTTTGGGATGCAACACTCCACATGGCATCTGCGAACGAGCTGATGTCATCGCTCCATCTATATAATGGACGTCATCTTCGGTGTGCTCTCTCCTTTGGTTGGCACTGTCATTCGTCTCAATCGGTGATCATCATCCCTACCAGTGACGTGTCATGCCTTCGGATACTTTCCATGCATTCCTCTTTCTGTATCTCTGTGCAATTCTTAGCATCCACCTTTTCAGATTTTCTTCCATTTTCTTTATAAAAATGTTAGTTTCTGACCCATATGTCGTTACAGATAGTATACACTTATTCTTCTTCCTTAAGATGCATTGGAACATTGGAATTTTGATTTTCATTTTTTTTAAACATCTCTCAAATATTTTATATCACAGCCAGGAACATACATTTATACACCTGGAAAGAGCATGAGACCCTGTCTACGACGCACAGAACACCTCAGGCACAGGTGGAGAGGGAAAGACTCAGACTTCCAGAAGACGAGATCATTCCCTCGCACCTCCCATGTCCACTATGCCCCAGCCTGGAATACGCGCTGCAGAATCGGAGCCACTCCCCTTCCTCCGACCCCTACACTGTTCCCCCCCACCTCCTTCCCCCCTACCTGCCTTTGTATTTTTATATGAACGAACCTCTGCCGTGAATTAACATTTGGACAGGAAACGCCTCATCGATGTTACACTTGTGAACTTCGTCGATGTGTCGTGTGTTGTTTTGTCACTGCGAAAGAATGACATTCAAGTAAAAAGGTACAATTTGAACGGTTGCTCAAAATCGAACGTTGGCCGACTTGAAATGTCTGCAGTTTTGAAGGCAGCATCATGGCACCAAGTTGCCGTACACTACAGAGTACAACACGCGTTTGTATACGAATGGAGTGCCTTTAATCGCTATTATTGAATTTCCTTGAACACTATGGATCCATACAAATGCACTTATCTAAGCATACATTTCAATGTGTTCCTGTTTCCTTTTAAAGAAAATAATGCTTTTTGGAATTTTTTAAGAATATTTTTCATTAACTATGGAAATTTGCATAGAATTTAATATCTTAATGTCAAAATCAACAATGAAATATTTTCTTAGAAGAATGCCATGTTTATTTAATAATTTTTTCTCATTGTTGCGTGTGATAGGGTAAAATGTGGGTACTTCCACCTCTTCGAGTGTGGAAGAGTAGGCCAAAATACCCTGTAGAGGGGCTGTCTAGAGCTACCTTTAGTTGAGGCCCTTCCACGAGCAGTAGTATGAGCAAGCAGTTTCAGGGCAGCACCTTTTCATGCTCATTGAACTGTTTTCAGGTAAAAATAAAATGTAATTGAGAATATTTTGTTAAACCACATTCGTATATTAAGATATCTCGGTTGTGGTTGTGCCTCTGCATTCATGTTGTTGTGACCATGCTTTCAGCTGAGCTAACCTCTGCTCTGCATTGCGCTAAAACAGGAACACCACCCCGTGGGCCTGCAGAGCATGACTGCAGCACTCATCCGCTGATGTCCCTGCAGGAGTGAGGGGGGCGTCCTGTCTGCCTCATCCAGCAAGCTGGCCCTCCCTGCTGGGCCGACTGAGGCATCGCACCTCTACCAGCCCAGCATCACGAAGAACGGCCCTTCCCTTGCGGCCAGCCCTGGGTGGCCCTCGGGCCGGCCAGCAGCCACAGCCACGTACACAGTCACGACCTCAACCACATTGACAGCCACAGCCACGTTGGCGAGGGCCGGCCTGGGCTGCAGCGGAGAGTCGCTCAAGCCTGGGCCTGCAGCTCCACCTTACGCCACGACCACGCAAACATGGACAGCGAACAGCCCTGTGACTTCGCTCGGTTCGGGCCCAGTCTTCACAGACACTGGGACAGCACCGTTTACTAATTCGGCAACGTCCACCGCTGGCACCGCGCCGCCGTTCGCCGCCGGGCGGCCGGCGTCCCTTGCCGTGTCCGAGCTGCTGCCGAGCTACCCGACTCGTCAGGGCCTCTACGATTCCGCGCCAGGTCTTCCCGTGCCGCCGAGCGGTTCGTACCCCGGCGCGGCCTCCGGGTTTCCCTTGTCCCCGCCGCTGGGCTCGTCCAGTCCGGCCGCGACGCAGGCGTGCTCTCGCCCGCTTCCTGCATTTGCGTACCCGCCGGGCGGGCCTGAGGTCTACTACTCGAGCGACACGCCGAGTCCCTGGAACGAAGCCGGCACCAGCATCTACCGGGACGCCAGCACCATCACAGGTCCGAGCCTCTCGTGGTGGTTTGTGCCTGAAAGCTTGATGCTTTCATTTCAAGTGTAATATTTTGGACTGTGTCGAATAGGGGCGCATGGCTTTGGTCCTCTGGCAGCAATCTTTCAAAATTTGCAGAAAAACTTGAAATCTACAATTTTATTGATGCATTGTTAAACCCTAACTTTATTACATCTTTGTGGTAAGTATTTTTAATTGTGTGATTTGTACATTTACAGGCAATTTTGTTAATTTACGAATGAATGAGTGTCTCTCCACGCTGTATTTATCATGGGGCTTATTTGACCATACTTCACCGTCTTAACATGGATTGGCGAAGACATGCTAGCATTACAGTACAGCACCATCGCGATGGATTGTGCTGCACTGCTCTTCACTGCTCAGCAAGTAGCCTTGTAGTCCAGTTATCACATCTTTGGATAGGGTGGTCACCCATCCAAGCACGATCCAGGCTCCACCCTGCTTCTGAGATCTGATAAGATCTGGTGCACTCTGGATTATTTGGTCATACTCTGTTTTCGTTATTTATAAAATTCTGTTTCTACAAATATGCAGTGTCAGTGCCGGCGTGTAGCGTGGAAAAATAAACGTGACGCTTTTCGGCAGCGCCGTTGGTGACAGGACGATAATGTGTTGCTGTTTGCAACGTTGGCATTCATTAAACAATCACGCCTGCATATAAAAAAAAACATGCAGCCTGCCAGCGCAGTCTCGCGACACCCACTCTCCCGCCCTCACTCGGGTAACAGATTTAGACCAGGCTGTGTTTTTCCTCTGGCTGCCTAGTAGCCGTTGTTTGTGTTTCGCTGAAGGTCATTCACATAGAGGACTTTGCTGGACTTAAGTGTTCGCCGCTGCCCATTGCAGCGGTGGACTTCAACGTGTGCTTTTGCCCTGACCTAGAGCCCTGTGCCTCGCCCTTCAGCCTTTGTAGTCCCATACCTTTATTTAGCTTCTGGCCCTTGGGGAGTCAATGTCTGTTGTCGGTAGTGTTAATGTGTGCATGTAGGACCCACGTGTGGGTGGTTACAGGCCGCGTGATATCATGACTGTCAGTAGGCACGTGGCGATTCATCTCGCCGCCACCTTCACCCTCAGCGCAATTTGATGAATTGTCATGATTTGGCTTCAGAATACAATTCGATGTTTGTGTTTGATGTCCCGTTTGTATTGACTTTTTTGCATTGCCTACCTCATACATTATTTCTCAGTTCCTCCATGAGCCTAAAGGCTTAACATTTGAACAAATTGTGTGTAATATTTATCGGAAATTGTAAGTAATTGACATGCATGATTCCACGCATGTATTCTGAGTGTACGAATCGATTGTCGTTGATGGTCTGATTCATCGTTAACATGCCAATGATTCAAGTGTCTGCAACTCATTTATCCCACTGGGAGGGGCAGTAGCTAGAACATACGGCTTCAACTTCCTCGTGGCCGGATGTTTACACGTTTAAATCTAGGTCGGGGTGAACTTCATCATTCTACCTTGAGCTGATCGTCTGTAAAATTGTATTTTTGTAAGTCAATAGTGGATACTCTGAGTAGACTTACCCCTGCCATAGGAATGTAGAATTTCCACCAGTTGATCAGGGCTTGGCACAGATTAGCGCCATCCTGTGCTTGTTTGCCCAGGAAATATGCTTAGATTTTTTATTTTATTTTTAGCACTCGTAAACAATATCCAGACCCTCGCCAAAGTCCCATGCACTTTACACAACGCCTGTTGGCAGCAGCGATTTCGACAATGCTTTTGGCAACCGCGCTGCTTGCGACTCGTTTCGCTTCCCCGCATCGGTTGTGTCGCACGAGTGACCGAACACGGCGTAAGATTCAACTGTGCCTTCGCGGCAATGACGGAATAGAGGGGGGTTTTTTTTGGGGTTAGATTGCGTAAATATAAATGTGTCGTTAATCCTGCCACTACCCGACACAGCCAATTAGTGAGGTTTGTCGCATCAACGAAACATGCCGATTCGTTCCTAGTTCAGCACACGGGCGTGTTGGAGAGTAATCCTACGTCATTTACAATTTGAGCACGACGTTTCGCCAGTAATTATAACTGGCATCTTCAGGCGGACAGACAGATTTGTGAATAAATTAGGAATACGCACGGACATCCGCACAGCGTGCCGTTGAACAGGTACCGTAAAGTGCATTGGGGAATTTGTTGACAGTGTATATATCGGTAAAAGTAACGGACGTGTAAAGTCCCATATTAAGTAGACATGTAACTATTCACTCCCCAGCACCTTGATGGATTGTCATGATTGGGGCCACGATTCCATTTGAGGATTGACTGCTTGTGTAAAAAGAAAATGTCTTGGTGGTATTCCTTATAATTTTTTTGTGTTTGTACAGTTCCGTTCGAGATATTTGCATGTAAGGTACATAAATTGTACACGATTGATTAACATGCGTCATTTGATGCAGCTGTTATGAGAAAATTCATGATTTTAATCTATGAATTTGTGCATTATAATGGGAATCAGTCACAGAACACACTTGTTGTGAGCTTAACACGGTGCACTGCAATGTCAAACATCATTTTGACTGTTCGGAAAAATAAGTGGGATTGTCGCGAGAAGGGCTCTTGGTCGGTGGTCGAGACTAACGATGGAGTACCAGCCCAAGGAGGGAACGTATCCGAGAGGACGTCCACTGCACAGATGCAGAATTGACCGATCGTCGGGTTGCAGGACCATGAGCGTTGGCGACGGCCCGTATATGCCTTCATCTAGCAGTGGCTAGATCACGGCCGATGATGATGACCTTGTTTGTCGCCCCTCGTCATGTGTGCTGTTTTGCTTGGTCTGACACACGTATCTTCTTCGTCTCCCCTCCACCACCAACACCACCACCACCACACCATGACCACAGACGTATGCAGCAGTGCCGAGCTGCCGGAGGTGGAGATCATCAGCCTCCTGGAAGAGCGGCTGCCCCACTACACGCTGCGCGCCAACGCCGTCTATGGCTACGAGCACCGAGACTGGCTCCACTCGCCCGTCCTCTCGCCGGATGACGGCGATGGTGACGGCGCCTACGCAAGCCCCGATCTCTCCCCGGAGCAAGCGGAGGAGACGCTGCGCTACATGAGTGAGTACGCGGGAGAATGTGCGATTTAGACGGGGGGTGTAGCTTATGGGGGACTGTGGCATCGGACTGAGTTTGTGGGAGACTAGTGCATGGGTTAGCTTGCCGGAGTCTCTGGTACCTGAGTGAGTATATCGGAGGTTGCGATGAACAGGTCTGCTTACCGGGGACTACGGTGTCTGAGTGCGTTTAGTAGAGTATCCAGAATTCTAGAGTATCCCGGTTACACGAGATTACGGGAGAATGTCGTAGCTTACAGAGGACTACGGAACCTGAGTGAGTTCACAGTCTCTGGTAGCTTACAGGAGGCTCTGTGAGATTACGCGAGATTGTGTTTCAAACAACACACAAAAATGTGTAAAAAGCACTCGACCTTTGTGCTTCATGCAAACACCGTCAGTATTTCCTGAAGAAGTGCATTGTGGTCCCCTGTCTTAGTTCACCATTGTTTGAAACATATTTTTTATTTGCGGCCTGCATTATTTTGCTGTTTTGATGGGTTTTCTCGTCATTTACAGTTTTGACTCTTGGGAATTTGCGTGATGTACGGGTGAGCTAATAGGAGACTGGTACGTGAGTAAGTTTATAGGCAACTGTGTGATGCATAGGTTACATTACATGGGATTGTGATACATGAGCGAGTTCAAAGTGACATTGTGAAGCGTAGGTAATTAACAATAGACCGTGACACACATGTGCATTTAATATAATATCGTTACATGAAAGATTTTACAGAAACACTGAGTGATGCATTGGTCGGCATACAGCTGACTTGAGTCCATGAGCAAGCTTAAACTGAAACTGTGTTGTGTGTGTGTAAAACTGCAACTGGTCTTTCCTGCACGTATCTTTGCTGCATCCTTAAAATATCGTGCAACGTCCGCCGTCAAACAATGCACATTACTGAGCCAGTAAACTGAACCACGGCCCAAATCTGTGACCCCTGCCCTTCCCTTATGGCTGGGCGACCCGGCCCGGGGAGTCTGGCAGACCATGTAGGCGAGGAAATGTGCTCGCTCAACCTATTGTCCTGGGCAATACTTTCACCATATTGGACTTGACCGGCTTAGGTCAACTTTGGTCGAACAATTCCTTCGACCGTTATGATATAGAGTGGCCTTGATCCAACAGTAGAATGCCAAAGAGCTGTCAAATGGAGTTATGCTACATGTTTGATTTTGTAGGAGCATCTATGACACATGGATGCGTTTGAGGCTTAACGCCAATGCTATTGGTGCTTCCAATCCGATCTGTTGTCGTGGTCTCGTGGCGGCACATTCGCCGCTTGTTTTGCAAAGGTTCACGGTTCGAATCCAGTGGCCGCCCTGGTTATTACTGCGCGTGTGATAAACAGAATATAACTACGCGCCGTCTGCTTCAAAATTAACGTTAAACATCACCCCCCCCGACGTCATTTGCAGGAGTTAAGACGCTGTGTGCCGATGTCGGGGTCCAAATTTTCCAATTTAGAAAATTACCCACAAATTGCTGAATTGTGATTATATGAAGTAATCGTCACCCCATACTGGCACAATAATGCCACAGACTGCCGCTCTTGCAAATTAAACTGCTGTATCCTGGTCACTAGAGTTCTCAGTTGGTTAAACAAAATGAACTTGAAAATGGAAACTTTGTTCATCCTTTATATGTGCAGGTTTCTTCATAATTACATTGGTCATGTTGCCATTTACCAGACTTTTTTGTCTCACGTAGTTGCACATTCCCAAAAGGGCATTTATATATATAAATGGGAAATTTATATATATAAATGCCCTTTTGGGAATGTGTGAAAGAACCAAGAATATGAATCCCTGCAGTCACGAAAGCTTTAAATCAAAATCTGTTCGAAATGTTTAGCATACTTCCCGACATGCAACAAATTTGAAATTTAGCATGTGGGTAGTTTCCAGACTGTACACCATGCTAAAAGTATAAAAATAGACTTTTGTATTTAAAAAAATATATTTTGCACGGCAAGTGAGCTGTGACGTCACATCTGTGATGTCACCCGCATGTGGAAGCGTCACGCAGTGTGCCTGCTGATGTCACGCATCCCCCCCCCAACTCTCCGCGAGTAAAGGGCCATACAAATGTGTTGCAGGTCTAAGGCGTTCTTCGCGCAGCATTGGTTTATTATTTGAGGCGTTTACTGCCGTACGCACCCTGAAAGTTGTGTATGTCTGCTGCAAGCGCGTGTATGTGTACCTATGGATGCACGCGTGTTTTGTGTGTGGGGGGAGCGGTAGTGTAGTGGTTAGCGTGCTGCGCTACAAACCCGGCGACCTGAGTTCGATTCCCGCTCACGGCCACCACCGGTGACGATTATTTGAACCGGTCCTGGGCCTCCCCTAGGTCGACTCAGCCTCTAACGAGTAACTGGTGTGGTGTGTGAACATCGCCACTGGGGAGACAAAGGTGGCCGGGCGTGGTGAATTCAAGTCCCGGGCGAAGCTGGGTCGTAAAGCTAGTCAGTCAAATCTCGGAACATTATCTTTACCGATGTGACCAAAAAAATTCATTTTATAAATGCGCATCTCTTTCCTGAACGGTAGTGGGTGCTGTTTAATTGCACAACTGCTCCGTTTCTGTTGAACTTGCTATGAAATAGCAGGCGATTTTCTCCAATGCAATTTGAGCACAGGTATCTCAACTGCTGCAAGCCTTTGGCAGAAGCATGTGTATGTTTTGCTTCCCCACAGCCTGGGCTTTTGAAGGTCATAATCGTTAACGCAGTCGTTGCAGAAATGCGAGGGAGGACGCCTTGAAGGGTTGTTTCGCTTGCAGACGGTGTTATTTAGAGCAGCAGCACTGGACGTAAATGTTACACGGTCACCCTGATCTTTACCAAGGCTGGTAAAATGCTGTAGATTAAAATAGCTATTTTTTTTCATTGTTTTTAAATTCCAGTCCCTCTGTCAATTGTGCTGTCGGTATCGTGTCATGAAGTAGACATTTTTTTTATTTTGCCGACGACCACAGCACATTGAGTGCACCTAATATTGCGTGATTTTGGAAGCTAAGCAGGCTTCAGCCTGGTTAGTGCTTGGATGGGTGCCCATCAGGGCTTGCTAGGTGTCCTGGGAGTGGGGTTATGAGGTAGCCACGTGGTGTAAGTGTTTTGTATGGCCCATTATGTGTGTGTGTTTGGCTCTCCTCCCACGTGAAGGCAAACGTTGATGGAATTGGCCAAACCTTCCAATGCGGGACCCTCCTGAAACCAGTCTTTGAGACTCGTTGAAGTTTTTTTCCAGTTAAATAATTGGCATCATTAAAATTACTACTACTACTTCTGTATTTTCATTATTGATTTGATACACCAGCAGAAAGTAGTACATCACCCTGTGCTTACAAAATTACATTCTCTGACTACTGAGGTCAGTTGAGTTGCCTCTTATCCACACTGTGGTGGTGCAAATTTCCACGCCATCCAAATAGAGCTGTCCATCACTTTGTAATCAAGCTCAAACATGTAAGGGTTTCAGACTTGGAATGTGCTAAATTAAGTAAAAATACTCAAACTCATTCCATGACCAAATTACCCAGAATATACCAAATCTAATCAGATCTCAGAAGCTAAGCGGGGTTGAGCCTGGACAGTACTTGGATGGGCGATCACCAAACACAACAGGTTGTTTTGGTCTGTAGGGCTGAGTGTTGAGTAGCAGAGGGCAGCGCAGAAACATCCATTGTGGTACCACACTCCAGTGCTCCTTGCCTCACCAGCCCACATTGACCCCAACACGGTGAGGTATGTCGTCAAACAACCCCAATGACCCACACGCGGCATAGGGAAGCCATCATTCAGCAGAGGATTGACAAATAAGGCTGCATTTGGACACTCAATCCTATTTTTAGGGACCTCCAGTCGTCTGGTTTTCATGCGAGTTGCATCTTCTGGCGGTCCCGTTTTTCAATGTGCATGCCAAGGGTGCCCAATGAGCTCCTGTGCTGCGGGCTCTGTGCTCTGGCAGCAGCCTGCATGGATTAACCTACATAGCGCTTTTACGGATTACTCTGCCAGCATGCCCAGCTCAGATGTAGCGTCTCATCTCGCAGCGCTGTCCTCATCGTGACATACCGTCCCCCGCCACTGCAGACGCAGCGCAGGCGGTGTCTCTGCGTGTGTGTGCGCGCGTGTCAAGCGAGTCCTGGTGCGGTGTGTGAAGATCAACACTTTGGAGACAAAGACGGCCGGGCGTGGTACAGGCACCTATGCTGACCTAAATAGGTGCTTGCTAACAGCACTTGCCCCAAAAGTATGTTAATACTATACGGGGGATCTCTGTCTTTGTGTGCGCTCAGTGACATTTTATCTCAGCAGAGCGAATAGGAAAATAGTGGTATATGAAAGCAACACTTTTGGAAATTCACTCGGTTACGTACAGATTAAATGAGGCCTGGTTGTCGTGATGGCCAGGTTTACAGTTGTAATGAAGAGTTGTCAATGTCATACAACTACACGCAGCACGTGGGCTGACTTTATCATTGCATATTTGTACAGGGCTTTGTCTAGGTTCGTTGAAATGTATTGAATCAAAGATCCAATACGTCAACATAGAGGGGAGCCAATCCTCTCGTGTTGTTGTTGGAGCTTAGGACTCCATTATTACGGTAGTAGTTGTCGTGTTGAGTGTGAATTCCCATAAGTCAAGTCTGAGATTACATTGTCATGCTCCATGTGCAGGTGTGTGAGGGTATCCGAGAGGCAAGGTAGCTTTAGGGCACAAGGGGAGCCTTGTGCAGATAAATGTTTTACGGTTGCTGACCGATGGCAAGTCGAATGGCCGGCCAAACCAGATCCAAAAATAGAAAGCAGAGTGGCTCAGGGTCACTGCACATGTGTCCACCATCCCAGTTCAGTGGTGATAGTGGGTCCATGGACTTGTAAGACAGAATACACGCTCAAGTGAGACATTCACGGGCTAAATGATACTTCGTTTTTTCGTTTCGTTTCTCATTTCGCTTGTCCTGGTGAGGGTCGCGGTGGCAGCATGTTGAGTAGGGTGGTCCAGACCTCCTTTTCTTTAGCGACGGACTTCAGCTCTTCCTGGGGAATTTCCAGGTGTTCCCAGGTCAGCTGAGTGACATCGTCTCTCACACGTGTCCTGGGCCAGCCCCGTGGTCTTCTCCCGATATGTGACTTTGCAAAAACAAGTGCACATGATTTGCATAAATTTTGCAATCCTCATTAAAGAAGTCCATATTAAAGAATTCATATAGGCAGAATGCTTCCGTCCCATCAATCCCATGAAAATGTAAGAATTTAATATCCGACGTTGCCAGATAGCTCAAGGAATTCATCTTCTTGGTTCTTTCGGTAAAGTCACGTAGAAGGGAAGTAATAAAATAATAAAAATAATAAAACATAATAAAATAATATAAAAATATAAAAACATAATAAAATAATATAATAATAGAATATAATAAAATAATAAAATAAAACTCTAACTTTAAATTATTTTATTATGTTTTATTATTTTTATTATTTTATTACTTCCCT
>CM025626.2:5791528-5820158 GCA_014621495.2 Entosphenus tridentatus
GGGAAGTAATAAAATAATAAAAATAATAAAACATAATAAAATAATATTAAAATATAAAAACATAATAAAATAATATAATAATAGAATATAATAAAATAATAAAATAAAACTCTAACTTTAAATTATTTTATTATGTTTTATTATTTTTATTATTTTATTACTTCCCTTCTACGTGACTTTACCGATAGAACCAAGAAGATGAATTCCTGCAGTCACGAAAGCTTTAAATCGAAATATAGCTCAAGGAGTTAGAGCACTGAGTCGGCACCGCTGAAATCCCGGGGTTCAAATGTAGGCAGCCGCCCGCGATTAAAATGGGTTCTCAAGTGGAACAAGTTGATGCTTTCAACCTCACACGGTGTTGTGTCTGTCATTGCCGTGACTGGAACATTTGATACGAATCGCCATGCTGTCGTAGAAACTGGGAACAAACATTTTGTAGCATTCGCCACGCCCTCACTTTGTTGCGTGATGCTTTATTTAGTTGTTTACGGTGGTCTGTGTGAATATTTACATGTACACATACATTTAGGACTGTGGCATGTCAGCTCAAGGACACTTAGTGCCCAAAAATACCAATAACGTGAATAGTTAAACTGACAAGGGTCCTCTTTCACTATGAAAGAAACTGAGAATATCACATTTTGGTCTGATGGGCCTCACCCTGGACTGGCTTCGACTGTGATTCTCATCAGCAGGATGTGGCCTTGTAAATAAATGTTGCGGGAAAACATTGGTAAATGAGACCCATAAGGTGTCTGGAACATATTGTCTGAATGGCTGCTTGCGCCAGTTAAGCCGCATGCTGTATTTTTTCAGAATTAATTCCACAGTATCTGTCTAATTGACTGATAAATATGGCCATAATGACCGCACAGTTTGACCTTCCCTTGGTAATGTCACAGTATCAGTCTCATCTGCAATTTCGGAGGTAAGAGAACTAGATTTTCTCGTCTCGTGGTGGCTCACAAGTCCATACACCCAAGCAGCTGGACTTCAATCTCGATTTTTGCAGCTCATGCTTAAATTTGATAATTTTTTTGGGCTTTTCTTATTGAATGAACAAAGCCTGAGTGTTTTTCACCCACAGGTGTGACAGATATCAACAAAAAAGAAAATGAAATTGAGAAAATAATTATTTGCCTCGCTTGTACATTTCTTATCAAAGAAATTGTTTCGGAAAACATGTTCAGGGTAAGAAGCTGGCACATCGGGGAGCCTGGCTTTGAGTCTGGGAAGCCACATGTCCTTATTCTCTTGTTTGTTGAAACTGGGCTGGCCATGGTGTGGTGCACAAGCACAATGAACAAAAAACATTGACGCATTCATCAATAACACTGTAGCCTTAAAATGAAAAATATATAATACAGGGACTCCTCTACTTACGAACGAGTTAGGTTCCAGAGGTCTGTTCGTAAGTCGATTTATTCGTAAGTCCAACTTTAATCCTGTCAATTGCAAACATGTTGTACGGCATGTACAATAAACACGGGGGATGGCTTTAAAAGTTGTATAATCTCCTGTAGATGCCACTGGTTCTTCACGTTCTGTAGATGTAGATGCCGCCACCGCCATCAATTGCACGGCGGTTGAACTTACGGCTATCGGTCCGAACAGGCAAATGAACATACGGACAGGTTCGTTCGTATCTCTGAAAGTTTGTAAGTCAAATATTCGTAAGTAGCAGAGTCCCTGTATGTGTCGTTTTAGGCAATGGCCCCTCTTAATAGCACATAATGAGTATTTCCACACTCATAACCCGTAACATTGCCTGTTATATGGTGTTTCCTTTTAAGGCAGTGATGATGAAGCTTGTGACGATGAGTGATGGCAACGATGATCTCAAGAGCGGCATTGATGACTGACATCATCATCAGTGCCATTAACGCCTGCACTTCAAGCTAGTTTTATAAATTATATGCAAATGGTTTGCTATTTTACGGTGCTATTAATTGATGATTCAAAGCAATGTAGTTGATCTACAAACATGCCAGTAGTTGATCTACATACCAACGGTGTTGGTAAACATGCATTCATGATGCGCTTGTTGGGGCGGCACGTAAGATTTTCTGCCAGCTGCCCAGATGCCACATGGAAGCACAACACTGCACGGCACGCGTATGGCCAAAAAAAAATCCGCGGAAGTACTTGCATCGTTTGGCAAGAAATCCATTCATTGTGAGATGAATGCCATATTTGCCCGGCAGATATTCCGTGAAGGTTAAAGGACCCTAAACACTTTTTTGCACCACTTAATCACATTCATACGGCAGTTTTGCTTGAAAATGACTGGTGCTTCCAGGAGCATTTAATCACAATGCACCTTCGCACGAGATTAGTTTCAAGCTTATAAATGGAGGTCACATTAATGCTCTTTAAGTGGAAGAGTCTGGTTTCATCCTTGGTCCAATTTTGCTCAGTGACAAAGACACTGTACATCATTTATCCGGTGACAGTGACACGACCGTGCATTATTTGTCTTGTAGCGAGACATCATGCGCTAAGTTGGTCTGCTTTTACACTTGGACGTATGTATGTTGAACTTCTTTCGCACCGTACATAGCCAACCGTGCTAATCGGTGGTGGTTTAAGGGGGAAATTCTTCTTTTTAAAAACGAATCCAGATTTATTGACACGCAAAACTCTATTTATATAAACATACACAAAAACACTCACGCATTAATAAAACGGCGTTTTTCCCCAAAACAGGAAGTGGTTAATATGTTCCACAGCTCTACGGGTTGAGCACCAAACGGAATGGCAACGTTTATCGCACAGGCAAGAACTCGTTTTCCTCGTCGTTTAGGTGGGAGTGCTCTTTCCAAATACATCTGGTGATTCAGCCCGCAGTTGCGTTGCTATGAGGGACGTAACTCTGTTGAAAAGTGGCCACATTTATCAAAAGGTTCCCCAAAACCTGGTCAAACTACCCCGAGCAAAAAGGAACTATTTTGCAAATATGCAAACACATTTTGCCCTGACAGCTACCCATCGGCTTCCCCACTGCTCAATCAATACTTCCCGGGACAAACACAAATGTGAAATGCATTATGTAATCCAAACATGCATGATTTTTCTTACTTTTTTTATTGACTTCTTGTGTGGGCACATCTGGCACAGGGGCCGCTTAAAAGCTTTGGAGAGTGTGGGGGGGGGGGGAAGTACAGTACACTGCAGCCGTGGTCGCCCTTCAGCCATGTCTGGGGACGTGCGATTGATTTGGCCCATACGTGACTGTCATGTCAGCGCCAGGATGTCCGTCCCATTGGCCGGCGCCTGTTTTGCTCGCATGCATCTGCACGCACGCACGCGTCGCACGTACGCGCGCTACAACGCCACTCTCTTGCTGAACTTGCCGATTTCATTTTTCTCGGGGGGGGGGGATGGGGGGCAGCTTTAAAGGCCCCCCCCTGGTCTACGTTGGAAGTGGAGCAGTGCCGGAATTATGTTGTTAAGGTCAAGGTGCAGCCCTGAAATGTCTTGTGCAGCCACTGCTGGCGAAAGGGCCTCAAATTCGAGGGGGCTCTAGAGGGGGGAGGTATTTTTATATTCTGTTGCTGCTTTTCCATGCAGGCCAGACGTCTTGGAGTGCCCACGCTGCTCCTCAACACGCGGGACCTGTCGAGAACCACTACCTGTGGTGGCGTGCCCATCTACGTTGCTGGATAGAGATAGGCTGAGCTATTTAAAAAAACGTCACCATATTATACCGGTGACTTTCTGGAATGCGAGTCCAGCGTGCTAACCTTTACACCGTGACAGATCCATTATCAATGATGCGTGCAGTGTCCAAATTCTCCAGCGCAAGGTACAACCCCTGGGGGACATTGAGAGCAAGCGTTAAAATCGCCCCGAATGCACTTGATGTCGTCAGATCTCGGAGGCTAAGCAGGTTTGAACCTGGATAGCGCTTGGATGGGCCACCACCATGCATAAAATAGTTGCTGTAGGCTCCTGCGGAGCTACATTATCAGCAGAGGGCAGCGCTGCACAATCTATTGTTGTGCTGTCACATGTTCTTACAACTACGTTTCTTGACTTCACCAACCCAGGCTAACCGGTGTGACGATGTATGTTTAAATAAACCCCACGATCCGAAACTGTGTGGGAGGGACTGATCCAGCAGAGGATTGACAAAAGGGGCTGCGCACGATAGAACTGTTTTTTGCACACACTGAAAACAACATTGACTTAACAGCAACAGTGACACGCAGCAGTTCATGTGTCGGTGTGTGTTTGGGTGTGACGTGGTGGGGTGTGTGTTTTCCTGTCTCTGATGGCCTTGGTCTCTTGTTGAAAGCTCTGTTTACGAAAGTGTTGTGTGTCTGTCTCGGATAACTCCCTGTGGAATTGCATGCAGACTTCTTGTACGCAATTGTGCATGCGTGCGTGTGAAATTCTAACCCACGGGCACCTCGGTTTGTCTCTTGAACTCCTGCCAGCGAGCCTTTCACACTTCACATGGCCTAAAAGTGCACCTAGCCTGGCACGAGCACCCTGGTGACATTACTGCTACTGAGTGGCCGATGACGGCTGTTGTGAAATTCTGGAATAAAACATTTGGACTGATGCTTAATTTGTCCTAATGCACCTTAATAAAAACTTTAGGGCAGAGCAACACCTTTACAAATGTTATTGGCCATGTTTTGGTGATAATGCTCTCCTATGTCTTCAAAGCCACGTGTGTGGACCAGTTTGACAAGCTGTGAATCAAGGCCATTGTATTTTGTGCCTTAACACAGCAACACTGTATTGTATGTATCTATGTTGAACTTCTTTTGCACCGTACGTAGCTAGCCAACCCTGCAAATCGGAGGTACGGGGGAAGGACAACAAACTAAACGCATCCGCACCCTACGCACATCGGCGACCATTACACATTACACAGCATTGGCTTGTTTATGGTTTTAACCGTAATAGGTTACAAATTCAAGTTCATTATCAATGCTACCCGTGTTCGTAGTGGTACAATCCAGTAAGTCCCTTCGGAATCCCTGGAAGTGGGGTGGGACCAAGTCGTATGTGGGGGGGTAGGTCGGGGTTGCGGGCCGCGCGAACTCCGTGGGTGGGGCTGTGTCACGGGGAGGGGCATGCGATAGCCTCAGCCCCCAGCTGCAGTCACACTTCCCTCCCCCCCCAGGCCAGATAGATGGGTCGTCAAGCGTCCTCCTCTTCAGCTCTCCAGTTGTTTAGAAAAGAAACAATCCGGGCCCGAGGAACTCGACCACACGTCAACGTGCGTCGGGGCGTCAGCCATGCGAGCCGGAGTGAGCGGGACCCACGGCTTCCCCCGGCCACGTGCAGTGCGTGCCGCGTCCCGGCTCCCGCTCGGGCCGCGTTGAAGAGATGCAGGGCAGCGTCACAGAAGACGACGAGGATGACGGCGTGATGGAAGCCGGTCTCTGGGGTGACTACGGCAATGGTATTTCCTGTTGTTGTTACTGCGCCAAAGCAGCTTCTGTGACGGTGACACTGGTAAAGTTGTGGGTGCTAAGCAGTGGTTCGCGCGATACACTGAACACGCTGACTTAAGTGTGATTGCTGGGTCATGGTTGACATCAGCGGCGATGTCAACCATGACCCATGCTGTCCCCACTTAAGGAATGTGGAGGACCCGTCCAGTAGTTTTGGGATGGTGGTTTGTTGTGGGCCAATCGTACTGCAGAGCAGTACTAAATATTGAGGATAGTTATGATGATTTCGTAATTATTATTACGTTGTTAGCAGCAGGCCATGAATAAACACGTATACAAATTCATGTTCTGTACAGTATTCTTACAACATGACAGTGTCGGGTTTAGAAAGCAGCACTTACCTCATGTTACACCAACACTCTTAGTATCCCGCACGCATGCATGGATCCACCGGATCAATAATTTTTCACATCATAGTCCACAGACAAGTTGGTGCATGTGGTCTATAAACACACTTTGGGCGCTGGCGGGCACTCGGTATACGATGCAGTAAGTTTTGAGATTACGCCGCGAGCCCGTGGTTATTTCGTCAAGGCTGATGATGTTGTCAAGAAGTCAGTGTTGGTCACGTAGGTTTCTTTTGACCATCTTCGGCTTGTTTACATGGAGGCCCAGTTTTTGTACGCAAATACTACAGCTGTATGTGGTGGTTCGGTGTTTGGAAGTTGTAGTACTGTTGCCTTTGTTTATTGTTTTGGGTTGTAACTAATTGTCGGTTACGCAAGACTTAGCCAGATTCAATGCTATTGCTCGTATCCTGACTGCTGCTATTTATTTGGAACATAATACACAATTTCTTCCCGTCTTTTCATGCACATTTTCTTTGTGGTCTATGAAAATAATAGTTCACAGCCCATTGTCAGTCCCCTGCTGGGATGAAGGGCTCCCAATGTCGTGTCGGTCATGGCAGTTGTTTAACTGTACTTCACGATGGCAGAGTTTGCTAGTGCCGGCTTGGATAGCACTCACTACCTCTTCCGTATGGCGGATGTAGATGCAGAGCAACAACTACAAATTCACATTCATGGGGTCAAGCCAGATAACCGCGTCAGCAGTAGCGGAGTTTATAGCCTTGGATGTCTCCTTCGTATTTGTGGATCGGGCATTGGGTCATATGCTGCGTGGCCTGTTCTGGATGACCACAGTCGCATGCTGGAGAGTTTTTAATTTGTGCCTCGGGTATCCGCATCTGCCACGGTTTGTGCAGCGGATGCGGTTTAGGGTGGACTGTGAGCTTTGTGGAAGATCAAACCCAGAGATCTTCAGCGTTGGGTCTTTCACGAGGTGTCTGTTTGGAGCTCTTTTAAACTCCATTCAGCTCTCCAAGGTTAATCGGGGTTCAACTCGCGTTGTTGTTGTTGTTCTTTTCATAGGGGTTACTTGACCACACTACTTAACCACGCCGATCAGTGCGAGTTGGTGAGAGAGACATAGTGCCTCAGGTAATATGCATGCCAGGACTAATATAAATTACATTCTTGATGATCAAGTGTAAAACATTTAGGATTCGATTTTTTTATATATTTGTGTAGTGTCGTCTGTGCGTGCGGGTGGCGTGCGCGGCACACAGTCAGCCGGAGACGAGGTGGTCGCAAGAGGCACCGCTCTGCCCTCTTTATTCGTTATTGTTGAGCTCACGCCACCACTCGGGCCCCCTCTCTCTCTCACACATGACCCCGCTGCCGCGCGCCCCGTCCCAGACACGACTCTGTCCGCATTGCACCAGCGGCGTCGACTGGGACAGCCGACTACTATCCGGCTGCGCAATGATCGGACGAAGGCGTTAGCGACGAGGGCGACGACGACGATGACAGCGACGACGAGACGAGTCCAATCCCAGAACCGGCAGCCCAGAGCTCTCGATCTCCGCTGCTTTTATTCCCCTCGGCACAGCTTGGCTCCGCCCTAGCCGCGCCTCCCTTCTCGAACCCACCAGAGGGTTCCAGGGGCTTCCACACGAGGTCTATCATGACCCTTGTCCCAGTTCCTCCGCCCTGCCGGCACACACACCGCGTATATGTTCAGCGGCGTGTGCACTAAGTGCCCACCTGTAGTTGCTGCTGCTGTCCAACAGTCAGCGCTATGTCACTACATGTATATAAAAATGACAAGTATGTGAAAAACCCCCATTAGGATTTGGCTCGCCTTCTGCGAGGAATGACAGCTCGTAAACACATATGACATTCAAATCCCATCAATATTATTCACTTTTATTTGGATTTTTTTTTCTCAGCAAGGATCCTGTGACCTGGTCCGTGATTAAAAGAAAGCACAACTCAAAAAACTAACATCGGTTGTCTTGTAGCTGCGTATCTAAGCCGCTTGTCCAGGTTTGAAGCTTCATGAATGTGGAACATTTTTAGAGTAACGCTCAGGCACTCCGTCACGTGAATACATCTGAACACAACGCCAGTGAAGTAACATCACCGTAGACCTATAATGGAGCTCATGACTGTGTATCGAAAGCAGTGGTTCTCAATCCATGGAGGCATTGAAGATGCTTTCTTTGGGGTGGGGTGTTGTGAAGCATAGGCTGCGGAATGGAACTGTGCAGGAGAAATGTTGAACATGCTTGGGGAACGCTAGCGCCGCGTTGCGGCGACGAAACGTGTATGTTTCTTGAACTTCTTTCGCACCGTACGTAGCCATCCTTGCCTATCGGAGGCACGATTAGTGTGAAACACGTGCCTTACTGCCGTGTTAGATAGAGGCATGGACATGAGATCAGTATCTGTATTGTGTGGCCTTAGTCACCTGGGAGGGGGCACTGGAGCAGGGTGGAGTGGGGGGGGCTGCAGGGGCCAGTGGTCTTAACACGTAGGAGGCTTTCACGACCAATATCATCCATAATAGATGTTTTTGGGTTATATCACGTAAATCCCCCCCCCCCACATTGTGCAAGAGCGCAGAAGGGTGGTCAACACACCTATGCCTCTATATAAGGAACGAAACAGTAAGACTTCTCCACAAATCTGGCTGTCGTCTGATGAAGCTGGTTGTAATTACTGGCGAAACGTCGTACTCAGATTGTAAATGTTGTGGCTTGGCTCTCCAACACACCGGTGTTGCTGTACTAGTGACGAATTGGCCACGTTCTGTTTACGTGACAACCCTTACTAGTTGGCTGTGTCGGGAGGTGGCGGGTTTAACGACACATTTATATATTTACGCGATCGAACCCAAAAACCTCTGATGGCCAGTGGTCTTGTTTGGGGAGCTGCGAAACCAAAGAGGTTGAGGCACCGCCGCTCGCCAATCTCTTTTCTCATTAACAATGCGTTCAAGTCACGTTGCACAGCCCAGAACGCAGAGCCAAGATGCTTATCTAATTTATATTTATAGAGTGCCCTCAACTCAAGGCGCTTGCCACAGCTTACAAAACGATGACACGGGATATAATGATGAGTGGTAGCGATGGAGGGTACTTTGACCGCTACGAGATGAGAACTCTGCGGGTTTTTTTTCCTTTCCAATAATAGTTTTAGTTATTCGCATTGATAATACATAACTCTGGTTTTGGTGGCACAGTGTATGGCCGTCACTGCAGCAGTACTTGTTTACGCTCTAGTCCGCCATGGGTGAACATGTGCCGGCGGACGCAGCAACGTATCCTGGCATCCGAATCTTGGGCGCAATGTGGTGAGATGTTAACTCTCTTGCCTGGTATACAGGAGGTCGTGGGTTCGATGCCGACACTGATGCCTCTGTATATTTGTTCTCCGTGTAGTCGCGTGGATTTTTCTCCAGGCCCTCTGGTTTTTTACTTCCACATTTAGAATCAAGTAATTGGTTGCTATAAATTTCCACATGATAAGTCACTTCGTTGAGCTATCATTTGTGGCCAGGTCGCTTCTGAAAAAGAGCTATGAAGCTCAGTGGGCCTTACCTGGTAAAATGAAAATAAATAATGAAAATCTTGGTGCTCTGCAAAATTGCAAGTGGAAAATTAACCACGCTTGACAGAAAATGGGGACTGTCATTGGTACGGCACTGCACGGCACTGCACGGTGCCGCTTTGGATGGACTTTTGCGAGTGTGCACCCATATGCAAATGTCCTTGGGTGCTAATGGGCGTTCGATCGCAAAACATATTTTCCACTTGTCGCTTGTTTTGTTTGTACGTCCTCCAAAATGACCTTCCGTGATTATGACAGCGTTGAAATTACATTCGTCATGAGCAGAGCGTGTGTGCGTACGATATATGCCATCACCTGTTTAGGTTTCTTAGGAAACTATACAAAAGGCTTTATTTGTTATACATTATTAGATCGTATTCTTGGTTCTTTCGGTAAAGTCACGTAGAAGGGAAGTAATAAAATAATATAAATATAATAATAATATAAATATGAATCCCTGCAGTCACGAAAGCTTTAAATTAAAATTTAAAAAAATCATTAGATCGTTTACTTTTTAATATATATACTGCTCAAGTTGACCCTTTTGAGTGTAAAACTTCCCACCTGTTAATCGCAGCAATCCCCAGAGGTCCCACACAAGCTGATGCACAGCAAGTGGCTGTTTGGCTGTGCCATTGAATCAGAAGTTTCCTCCTTTTTCTCACCCTGGAAGTTGGTATCCTCATTTAAAAATGTTTGTAAGGTACTGCACACATGCCATTGTGTCTCGAAGCGCTTTCTAAAGGGGTTAAACTGTGAACACAATGCCTGCAGATCTATAAACACAGCAACCAGTTACTGTACAAAGATCTATATGAATAAAATAAACATGCAGTACGTCGTCTGTTTCCTCATGTGGTCGCACACGAGACATTGCGGAAAGCTAATCTGAAAAAATTCACGTCACTTCTAGAATGGATCCTAAGATCGCCGATGTGGTGATATGGTCGGGCAGAGACCGTTCCATGACTTAGATGCCATCATGGCCAAGGCACTCTTCGTTCTAAGTGTTACGAATGTCTATTTCTGGTATGGACGTTCATGCCGGAAATTCATTTAATTGCATGTAGGCTGTGTATGTTTAACACGTAGGCTTTCGCGAGGATTTTGGGTGAGATCGCGCTAATATAAATGTGTCGTTAAACCCGCCACTACCCGGCACAGCCAATTAGTTTGTCGCGTAAACAAAACATGCCAATTCATTACTGGTTCGGCACACCGGTGTTGGAGAGTAAACCTGCAACATCTACAATTGTGTATGGCCGCTTATAGAACGATAAATTGTTGCGTTCGTGCGCGACAACGAAGCCTTTGTGCCCAGAATGTTAGTGTTACGCTCCACTAATGTGTGCAATTCCTCCGTGTTTAAAAGACACATTTCGTCCGTCGTTCTTCAGAAGTCTCCAAACACGATGCCTCGACTTCAGCATACAGCACATATTTTATCGCGCGTACATCTATTTTAGATCTCATGCTTGCCTTGCCCAATGTGTGCATCGTAAATTCCTCGAATGCCGTCGTTGTAGCAAGCAAAGTTTATCAGATACAGTCCCCTGAGTGTGTCGTTCACTGATTGAGGAATAAAACACTAAACTGCTTTGTGTCACCACTGCTAATAGGGTGGAGTTGTGTGCAGTGGGTAGCTCATGGCGCCACGAACATGCCAAACCAGAGTCTGATTAGCATGGTTGGCTATGTACGGTGTGAAAGAAGTTGGACATACATACAGTGGGGGAGTGACTGTCTGAACCGATCTTGGGCTCCCATGTCACCAACCTGCCCTGACCGACGTAGTGAATTATGCTTCTTGGCACACTTTTCAGCTTTTCTTTCATTATCTTTATCAATGCCCATGTTTCTGATCCAGTGCAGGAAATACACACACTGATTTGAAAACGTTCAGCTTTTCGCACGTTCGCACTCTGCTTTTCATGATCAAGTTCAGCTCTCCGAAAGCACTCCAGTGTGGTAAAGCACCATCGCGCAACCTATTACCCAAACCTAGTTGGGATTTTCCAGCGCGCCGTATTAAACCTGCGAGCACACGCAACAAAAACTAAACCAGCGACGGTAATGGGGGGGGTAGTAATCTTAGAATGGCGTGCTCGAAGGTTCCCATTGCAATAAAATTACATGTAACAAGTTGTGGCTTTTTTATCTCACGCTGAGAGTTCACCGACACCAAACAACACCGTGGCAGCATCTCCTATTACAAAGACCACGGGTTAGGCCAGCCCGCCGGCCCAATGGGTGTGTGACTGGAGACGCTGCGGGTCACCATCGCTTTTATGTTGTCACCGAGCGTGTGTGTGAGCGCGCTGAAGTCTCTGTTTGAGCTGTAAACGGGCGATGCCGTTCAAAGAACACTGCATGCTGTGACCTCGCCTGATCGTTTGAACCCTCGTGAGAGGTGGGGGGGCCTGTGTGCACCGTTGATTTCAAAACCACTATAATAACAATGCGCAGCCGCTTTTCAATCCACTGCTGGATGAAAGCCTCTCTGCGCCGTGTCGGTCACGAGGGTTTGTTTGAACGTACTTCACCGTGCCCGGGCAGCGCGGCTTAGCAAGGATATCACTCGCCACTGATGTTAGCCGTGGCCGGGAATTGTCATCAGGTTGCTGGGTTCATAGCGCACTGCGTTAAACTCCGTGCCAACGCACTAACCAATCGCAAGGCAACGAATTACAGTTATATGTCGTGAATTGTGTTTCTACCCATATCTCTCCCCGTTTCTAATTGTGTCACAGTCGTACTATGAGCGTCAAGTCATCCGATTAAATGCGTTCTTTGGAACACTCATCGCGAGCGTTGCACCACCCTGTGTCAGGGCGGGCCTGGGAGGTGACGTCGCGGAACAGTTAACGCATTAGGCCTCTCTATACGCACCTCGGCACACATTTTATGTGCCGAGTAAATACTTTTTGTTGCAATAAAACTGTAATTATTTGGCAATCGGAGATTTTCCTGTATGTGACTGCGGCTATGAACAACAAACCGGATGATTTTGCACTGCCCCTAACATAAGCTTGACGGTGGTGCATCTGGAATTCACCAATTTTCTGACAAAGCAATGAAATGGCCAAATCACTTCCAACTGAACCTCTAATAGTTGCTCTTCAATAGCCGTACAACATCATTACCATTAGAGCTTTACGAAGCCAAATTAAGAACATCACTACATTTAATGTGGTGGGTTATATTGTGCAGCCGTTCGTGATTGCCTGAAACCATCAATGCGCTGCACATGAACACCCGGTTTAATCACATGTGGCTAAAAGCCGCGTTCGAACCCATGGTGTCCGGAGTGCCAGCGCAGTCCTCTGACACTATATTATCACGCTGAGCCACCCAGCCATCTCATTGTGGTTCTTTTCATCATTACCATCACCACCCATGATCAATCCACTGCTGGATGAAGCCTCCTCTCTCACGATCCTACGATGTAACAATCCAACCACCTGCACACGAGCTGATATCATCGCTTCGTCTCTTCGGTGGACGTCCTCTGTAGTTAATTTCCTTCCTTGGCTGCCACTCTGTTGTGATTCTCCCCATCATCCCTCCGAGTGAAGTCTCCTATCCAAGCCTGATTACGCCATTCACTTAAAAAAAAATAGTAAAACTAATCTGTCTGTTTTCTCTTTAATCATGGGATTGTTCTTGTTGGTTGGCTACGTACGGCGCGAAATAAGTTCTACATACATACAGCCCTGAGTCACTGGTGGACATCTCATTCCTCCTCCAGTGCAATAGCGGTTTGACTTCCCGACGAAATTGCTATTTATTTTATTGGCCCAGGAGGGATGAAGCGTTGAGTCGACCTCCAACCATTATTTAAACTCGTAAACCTTCAGATTGCACGCCACGCACACAACAGCTGTGCCACGCGACCAAATAGCGGTTGACAACTTTGCGAGTGACAGCGCGTAAATGACACGCCTTTAGCTTTAGTCACTGTGAGGGTGAGTGTGAAATATTGAAGGCAAATGAAAGGTTGTTATAGATGGGAGGAAAAAGCAAAACAGTGACATACATAATAATTAAAATGTATCATGCGCATTCCATCCTAGGGATTCCTATGCGCACTGTCGCGCATGCGTTCACCAAGACTATTTTCGGCTCCGTTTCACAATGTTCTATTTCTCAGGTTTTGTCGTGGTGTTTATTTTTACGGGACGTTTTATCATGAGCACAGCCGCGATTAAGGAATTAGATTTTCATAGAGCGCAAGTACAAATTACGACTTAGACGGAGGGTACTCAGACCAGGCAACCCCAGGCCATGCATGCCACACCTTTGACTCGCATTGTGTGTGCACGCGAAGAGTTGTTTTCAATCACAATTTCAAGTTTGGGTGGAGTGGAGGTGCAGTGGTTGGTGCACTAAACCCCGGTGAGTGACAGTAAACCTGTTTTGGTCGCTGTTTCCCATTCACCAAAAGCCTCACTGGCCAGCATGGCGAAGCATGGTGGGGGTCCCAGGGTGGCTAGGAGATGTTAACTACCTCGCCTGGTATACAGGAGGTTGTGGGTTCGATCCCGACCCTGACACTTGTATATTAGGAGTTCGCATGTTCTGCCCGTGGTCGCATTGGTTTTTATCTGGGTCCTCCGGTTTTTCCCTCCACATTTAGAAACATGCGTTTAGAGTTTTTGGTTGCTATCAATTTCCACACGATACACCACTTCATTGAACTATCATTTGTGACCAGGTCGCTTCTGAAAAAGAGCTATGTATCACTCAGTAGGCCTTACCTGGTAAAATAAAATAAAAATAGTTAAGTATGTTCAAATAACCCCCCTTCATTGACCAAAATGGCTTGGGGAGATGTTCCCCCAACAGTGGATTTAACATGGCTGATGAATATTAACTCTTAAGTGCTTTATCGTTGCGCAATACCCGCCGTACGCACATTATTGAAAGAATGAATCTGTCACGCATTTTGGACTTTGACTGTGTGCTGGTGCATTGTAACACTCGGTTAATCGTATCGGTGAAACGTTAAAGTGTCGACGTTATATAGTGTAAGCCATTAGCCTCCCAGTTGTGGCTGTGCCTCTGTGAGCACGTCACGCAGCTCTGTTATCGCTCGGTGGCACGGTGACACGTGTTGCCAGCTCGCTATTTTTACCCGATGGGCACACAGGTGGATCCCAGCTTCTTCTGTGAAACCTCGTGGAGGCGGACTTTTTAAAAGAGTGCAGCAGGAAGTCGTACGTGCCGAGATTTAGCGACGCGGCATTGGTGAACGAGTGGGAGCGTTGTGACTGTCATGGTGGTTGCAGCTGTTTACGTTGGTGGTAAACTGGGAAGGACGGCCGGATTAACGAGCGGAGTTGGTGGTTTTAAACTGTAGACTTTGAAATGAAGTTGTGCGGCAAGGCTCTCCACATGTACTGGCTGCACCGTTGTACAGCTCGGCTGAACGTACACGCGACGTCGTCGGTCTGACGGGGCATTTGGAGGCCGCAGCTCATTGCCAAAGCGTCATGGTTGACCTCCAACGTTGACGACGGACCTTGAAGGTAAACGACTTTTGACGTTTTCAACGGGAGGGTGGAGTTTGGCGGTGCAGCGGAATTCCAAGGGTTGCATAGTCGTCGTCGTCGTCGTCATCATCACTCCTTGCCCTAGATTTCGTGTTTCAGCGTTGCGGTCTTGGCGATGGGATCCATATCGATTGGGACGCCCGAGTGTGTCCGTCGAACGGTCGTGGACGCGTAACGCAGGGATCGTCCGTCCTTCAGTTGGCGAGCGCCACTTGTGGAGACTTGATGGTGATGCGGGAGCCCTCTGGTGAGCATGAATGCACACGAGTGTCCGTTTCTCCGTAATGCCTCCCGAGAGCGCTCCCGGGGCAATCGGCTCGCAGCAGTACGATGTGTGCGCGATACTCAAGCTGTGGCTTGGCATTGCGTTGTGCTGCTCCTGTCATTTTACCCTGACCAAGGTCACTCGCTCTTGCAAATGACAAGGCGCTGGCCTGGTCTCTTGAGTTCTCACCTGCTCAAACGAAGTAGACTTGAAACTTGAAGTGTGTTTGTAAGTGTATATATTTGTACGTTATGTTTTTTTTTAGGCATACCATGATTTACTCCCCAAGTCACAAGATCTGGGCTGTGTTTCTCCTTTAGAATCGATTGCTTTTTGTCTTATTTTTATCATTCATCCTTTTTTCTGTCTCAATTAGGAATAGTTTGTCTGTGCCATTTGCTTAACTGTAATCAGAGCATTCTATTGGCATATCATTTGCATCCGTTGTAAATCATTCACTCTCACATGTGAAGTTGATGTGTACATCGTAGGTGTAGGTATTGATTTTAGCCTGAGTCATTACCATCGGCATGCGGGTCTAACTCACGTTGCTCTTTATGTCACCGATCCTGGTGTTGATAAATGTAAAAAAACATTGGCCTGGCCAGTGAGACCAATCTAATATTTATATATATCGACAGTGTGTACAGTACTAATATCATCATCATCATCATCAGCAGCAGCAGTCATGATCAATCTACTGCTGGATTTAAGCCTCCCCTGGCATGCCGCCACTCCTTGGTCTTGCCATGCAACAATCCACCCAAAACTTGCACAATAGCCGATTTCACGGCTCCATCTCAGCCGTAGGTGGTGTTCCCTGTTGTCGGTGTTCGGTGCACAACAATTGTGTGTGGTAGCTGTCGTTTTACGCTTCCTAAACTTTGTGCGTCGTGTTGCTCTCCTGGCTGTCGCTCATTGGCAATTGGCTAGTTATCTTTACCGACCTCTATCCTCACTATGGCCCTAATCACTAATCTTAAGACGTATGTTACAGCGTTTAGGCGTCTGCTAGGAGCCATAAAATGATTGCCAGCTCCCAGAAGTAAGCTATGGCGGGGCATTCAGGTGACCTGCAGGTGAGAAAAACAACAGTGGCACCCAAAGGAGGGAAACGCGTCCCAGAGAGCACGTCCACCAAGGAGATGGAGCGATGATATCAGCTGCAGGCATGACAAAACCCCATGAATTATAAGATACACAAATTGAAAAACATCGATTCTCATGTCCACAATTTAAATGCGTGTATCGTCATGCAAAACAGACTTAATTACACATTTTTGGACCATCTTATCTGACAGGCACTATTTTACTTTACTTTACCGAGTGTTAACATCCCCAGTGTTTAACAGTACTCTCTTTATTGTTCAGCCAGCACTGGTATAAACATGGGCATTTTCGTTTCTTTTCTATCATGTGTACCAACAGGTGCTTGTACATACACATGCTCACGTACACCCCACCCCCCCCTTTGGCTCCCCTCACCCTCTCCGCCCAATACGTTGGCTTGTGCCTTCTTTTAGCCCCGCCCCCCTCCCTCCCGATACGTCCCATTCATTGGCTACCACATTCTGATGACCCCCCCCCTCTCCTCCCCCCCCTCAACTTGCTTTTAAGGGCTTACATCTTGAATCCTTGCCTCACTTGATGCAGCTAATCTGGCTGTGACGGTCCCACCTGATGACGGAGACTTGTGTTGCCTCCGAAACGTCGTGATTTTTTATTGTTTTATTTTTATTAATTTCATTTTTTACCTACGTGACTTTACCGAAAGAACTAAGAATATTTAACAACCTCTACTAATGGATGAATCAATCCATCGTCCACCCCACGTTAGTACAATGGTTTCCGTATATCTGTTTGGTGTTCCCGTAACTTAATTACTAATTGTACTATGATCCATGGAGTTATTATTCAGCCAGCATTTGTGTTTTTTAATTGTCTTGTGTGACACGGTTGTTTTTGTTCTGCTTCCTGTTTTGATTAGTAGTTGTACCTTATTTTGCTTGTTTTCCTTTTGTAATTTTTGGTGGCCCAGGTAACTCTTGCAAATGAGACTTGCCTCTTTTGAGCTCTCACCTGGTTATACAAAAGAAACCTGAAACTTAAAACCCCTAATATTTACACTTGACTCTCTTAGCCATTTTTGTTAAAATTGATGTAATCAAATCTTGATTTATAGCTTTCGTGACTGCAGGAATTCATACTCTTTGGGTCTTTCGGTAAAGCCACGTAAATATAAAAAATAATAGATCACGACGTTTCGATCGTAACACAGGGAATCTTCGATTCTTCGTTTCGATCGCAACACAGGCAATCTTTGATTCTTCGATTGCCTGTGTTGCGATCGAAACGTCGTGATCTATTATTTTATTCTATATACGTGACTTTACCGCTGCTGTTGAAAATTCCTCCGTTGCAGCTTTTTTTTTTTACGGCCTCTCATAACATTCGTTGAAAGCACTCGAGAGGATACGGCTGTTATTCCCACAGCTGTCCCAGGCTCTGCCATGTGGATGAGTAATTGTGACGATGGGAGTCACGTGGCTCAATGGAATCCTGTAAATTTTTCCAGCCGGAATCTCGAGAGCGCTCGGAGACATCCAGAACATCCTTGGAAACTGAGCTGTAATTAGCATGGAGGTTTTAGAGAGTTGCAAAATAATAAATAACGATGTTGCTGTCCTTTATGCAGGAGAGTGTTTTTTAAGACGAGACATTTTTTAAGACAAGAGGATCCTGCATTAGATAATCCCATTAATGCGCGTTTGGATTTACATCGGAGGAAACCGTGGTTCCAAGATAAATTCATTTAGTCAAGGGGGAGATAATGCTTGAAGCTCCGCATGGATGGATTTCTGTGGATGTGCAATTGTAATGGTACAGCCACGAGGCTTGGTAGAAGTCTGTAAGTATCTCCAGCTGGAATTTAGAGAGTGCTCATTTAAACATCCAGGCCATCCCTGGAATTGAGCAGCAGTTAGCATGGATTGTTTTGTTACAAATCCTCCTTTTAATAAGTAATAATATTGCTGGCCTTCATCCAGGAAAAGCTTATTGAGTCTTAGACTTTTTTAGGAGGGGTTTTGTATTGGAACGTTAGGACAACTCCATCAATGCGTGTTTGGCATGTGGTATCAAACTGGAGTACCTGGAGAAAACACATTCCTTCGAGGGGATACCATTTCAAACTCTACACGGATGGAGTCCCATTGCTCTTGCACTCTGCAGGCCACCTTGTCAATGGGCCCTGAATCGTGCTGTTGCTCTTGTTGTTGACGAGTCTCTGCGCTGGCCATGCCTTTTAAAGGCAGTTAATGGCTAAGCTTGACGTGGGTATGAAGTGGGTTTCTTGCCCGGCAATTTGATGTAAACACATGGGTGTCTTGCACTGTTGTTACACCATCACTGAGGAGGTTAAGGTAATGGCTGGGTGTGGGGGATGCACACCTTTCATCCGTCGCTTTGTGGGTACGTGTAGTTGAATGTAAAGACGAAGTCATAATAAAGGCGTTTGGGTTAGACCGCGTAAATATATATGTGCTGTTAAACCACCAAACCCAAAAACCTTTATTTTGAATAATGTTGGTTCGCGAAAGCCTACATGTTAAATATAGAGACTGATATGTAGAGGACCTACATACAAGCAGAGCTTGTCGAGGACTGCAGCGATTAGTGGGAGATGTGTAGATGCTTTGAAGTCTTTGTTGTTTTCTCAATATCTTCTGCCTATCGTTTTATGTATTTTTAGTAAACTTCTTTCGCACCGTACATAGCCAACTAAGCTAATAGGAAGTTTTAGTGGGGTATCTTTGCATGGATCACCTCCCAGATTATTAGGCATGTAACAAATTTTAGCACTGCACTTATCAATTGAAATCCACATTCATGGGAACTCATCAAAGAGGACATCTTAGGAGATAGGAGTCTGCTCCATTGTGAGATGGCGAGAGATGGCAATGGCTTGGAGAAGCCTTCATCCAGCCATGGATAGATAATGGCTACTGATGGTGTTGATTGCGATTTATGCAGTAAAGTCTCAACATAATCTGAAGATAATTGGTCAAGAGCAGATGTACAAGAATAAACATTTACCAGCATTTTTATTTCATGTCAATTACGTATTGCTCTTATCCATTGCAACTTCAATTGCGTCTGTTTGTCGCTGGCCACTTCACGTTTTGGGCCATTGGACCTGTGCTCATTAATCATGAAAAAAATGTTTCCTGCATAAATAAAGAATGATTATTGCTATTACGTGTGATACAGAAACGGTACTGTGGCTACCTGAGCGACTACTCACTGCACCACCAACGTGTGTAATCTGTGTGTTGTTGCCTGCGTGCACTCGTGTGCGTGGCTGCAGTGCTGTGCTCGGAACGTGTGGGCCAGATGACGCGCACGTACAGTGACATCGATGCGGTCACGCACCTGCTGGAGGAGGTGAGATTCCTCACCATCGTTTTTGTTGCGTCTCGACCCCGTCGATAACTGCCACGCGGCCTCACGGGCCTGCTCACCCCGTACGTCGCCTGCGCAGAATATACACGGGCGTTGATATAAACAAGGAAGAAAAATAGCATGCGCATGCAAGGGTTACGTTACGCTTTCCAAAATGTATCTGTCTTTGGAGGTATTTGTATTTTACCCTTTCCCATTCTGACGATGTACATATTCGTCATCGGAACGGATAACTTATACCTTTATTGGTACCGAGGCTCCCACAAGGCCATGCTGGAGTGCGGGCGTGTCGCTACAGTTCTCTGCGGTGAGTACAATGTCTTTAAAAACAACGGTGCTATGCCTCTAGAAATAAAATTTACGCCGGAACGCTTGCGCATTCCGAGATTTAGCAGTGAACGGGACCCACCCTGCAACTTTTGCAGACGTCTTGGAACAGGAAAGGGTTAATTAGCGGCACGGAAGCCGACGGGTAGCTGTCTGGGCAATGGGCGTTTACATATTTCCAAGTACTTGTGTTTGTGCTGTTCTTCTCCAAGTTTTGGGGAACCGTATAATCAATATAGCTGGCTTTAAATCAGATAAGTCCCAATATTCTGCTGTTTTTGTTCTTATTGGGTCTTCTACGAGCATTATTGTGCCCTCCGCCATTATGGATGGACAGAGCAAATCCATAAATGTGTTAAAAGCTATCAGTAGTGCCGACGGTGAAACATTTTTTCAAGTTTTTATCTTTCAACGAGGAAAAGTAATTTGATTTTTTACAAAAACACGCTTTAATGAAATGTACCGTACTAGTAATGAAAGAACTCCACGACTCCAGGAAGTGGCCCCGAAGCTTGCCATAACCTAAGGGACCATGGTGATTTACAGCCAACGTTAGTTTACCTTGGACAATTAGACCCAAGCTGAAACATAACATATAAAAAAAAATGTTTAAATTTATGTTTTTTTTAATGATAGAATATAGTATTGTCATCAGTATGACATAAGTATACCAAGTTTGCAGTCGATACCACATTGGGAAGTGGGTAAACATTGAGTTACAAGATTTGAGGATACAACAACGACAACAAGAACAACAAAAACAGACAGAGTGAGTTAAATAAAAGTGTGTAAAAAGTAGGACGAGTGAATTTAACATGCAAGTTGGAGCTCAGGAGACATGTCTGGTTTCTGTCATTTAAATTCATTATTGATGATCGCTTCTACATTTACACATTCAGCAAACCTTGAGTCTTTTCCCCTGCAAGCATCCTTGATTATGTGCTTGTGTGCATGCTTATTGGATGCACGTGCTGGTACATGCACAGCCGGTTTGTCAAACCGCTGCCAGATGAGGGCGTTCCCACATTGTTACAGGGTCGTGGGGGGGTTATTCGACCATACTTCACCACCGCCGGTCAGTGCGGATTGCTGAAAACGGAGGGCATAGATGCGGGAGCATAGAAGTCCAGTACAACAATTGATTTTGCCGCGTTGCCCTCTTGTTGCTCACACATTTAGCCGCAGGCTTGTCTAATTAAAATTACTTATCAATGACGGGTTGTACTTTTGCAAAGTTTTGAGTGTTATTCCTACAAACATGCCGTGGTTATGTGCCGCGTGTGGACATGCTTTAACATACGTCCGCGTGTCCTTTTTCGCTTTTGCGAATATGCGCATGTGCGCGTGTTCGCGCGTGCGTGCGTGCGTTCGTTCTCGTGCGCAGAAAGAGCGGGACCTGGAGTTGGCCGCTCGGATCGGTCAGACGCTGCTGGAGAAGAACAAGAGTCTGTCTGAGCGCGTGGAGCACCTTGAGGATGAGTTGGAGCACACCCTGGAGCAGGTGGCTGAGGTCCCCCACCCCTCACCCCCCACCCCCCACCCCACCCCGTCCTAATGCCTCGAGTTACCGTACGGAAGGCCCGGTGGCTGGCAGCTGTTGTAAATATGGAGTTTGCATCTCTCTCTCTCTCTCTTCTTTCCCCGTGGTCACGTGGATTTTTCTCTGGGTCCTCTGTTTTATTTCCCTCCACATTTAGAAAGAACATGTGCTTAGAGTAATTTGATTGCTATGAATTTTGACACTGTGAGCCACTACGTTGAGTTATCATTTTGTGGCCAGGTCGCTTCTGAAAAATAGCTATTAAGTTCAGTGGGCCTTACCTGGTAAAATAAAAATAGTTTAAATGAAAAAAAATACTAAATTAAATCACGACTTTTTGGAGGCAACACAAGCTTCCGTCATCAGGTGGGACAACCCCAGAAAAAAAAAATACTATAGTGGGCAAATTTTTTTGTTACTGTGGTTCTCGCACCTGATGACGGAAGCTTGTGTTGCCTCCGAAACGTCGTGATTTAATTTAGTTATTTTTATTTTCACCTACGTGACTTTACCGAAAGAACCAAAGCGTATGGACCCTTGCAGTCACGAAAACTTCAAATCTAGAAAAACATAGTTTAGTTTAGGTCACCTCTGATTAGCACGATTTGCTACCTACGGTATGGACTCATCTCCATCTGTTCCATCTGTATGGGATAGAGATTTGCCGCCTTTCGCGTTTGAGTTTTCTCTGGGTTCCTCCCGCATGTATACACACTCAATAGTTGGCCGAAAACATCTGAATATATATTCGCCTTCACATGACATGGGTTGTGCAGCGTCGCGAGATGCAGATTGCGCGAATGACGCAGTGATTTAAAAACATGGATTATTATTATTATGAGTCGGCATCCCTGAGATCCTGGTTTCGAATCTGGGTGTCATCCACCTGTGACAAGTCGGGTTCTTTATTATTATTATTATAACGTCACCTCAATCTAATCATCAATGATGGCCCAAAAAAAAGGCGATGAATTTGGGCTTTCACTTAATTTGGCTTATTCCGGCCCTAATAATCACCAATTTCAGTTAAATTGTCATGCAACAACAATCTTTGCAGGGCCTATTAAAGGTGTGCCCCAAGTGTGGATGAAGAGTCCTATTGAAGTGACTTCTGCACCATTATCTGACACTGCTAGCTGTGAGAGTTCTGATTGGCAATATGTTTGTCTCGTGATGCCGATAGCACCATTGCGGCACATGCATATGTCACTCTACTGCTGGATGAGGGCCTCACCACCACGTTGCAAGTTGTGGGGCTTATTTGACCACGGTACATCACTGCCCTCTCCTGCTAATAATGCAGTCCTGCGGGGTGGGGAATCGTAACGAAACTGGGAGTTAAAAACATAAACTTCAAAGCGTCGAGAATTTAAGATCCAATTCGTGATTGAATTATGCCCACCTGTGGTGTAACCGACCGCCCAGTTGGTCGATGGCGCAAGGGTTTGTTGGAAGGACGCGTCGTTAAGGAGCGGTGTGCTCCGCGGGGTTGCAGGTGAACCAGCTGCGGCACGACCTGTCGATGAAGGATGAACTGCTGCACATCTACACGCACACGGTGGAGGACAGCGAGAGTGACTCCAGTGCCTCCACTCCGTGAGTCCACCTCACCCCACCCTCCAACCCAGCCCACGACTCTTGGTGGAGTGGCCGTGGCATGTCCCTGAGGAGCTATCGCGCAAACGCAGCACACGGAAGCAGTACAATCCAGTTTTATCCACCAAAAATACGAGCCAATATTTACATACAGCGGTAACCGTCGAGGATTTGACAAGTTGATTGCAGTAAAATCCCAGCTCGCCCAGCGCTGGCTTTGGCCAAACCGATGTTGTCAAAATATAACAAAATAGTTCGGCGCAGCCTCCCGCGTCATTTAGGCCTCGTGGTCTGCTACTTGTTGATTTTTCCCCCAAAAGTTAAATTCAATAATTTTACGCGTATAGGAATGAGATTGATTTTCTAGTGTCTTTCACAACAAGTTATCTGAAATTTACTTGCAATCCCAATTTTTTTTCACAAAACTGTTTCGTGTATGCCCAAAACCGTGCCCTGCCACACTGTGTTGTGCCCAGTGCTTTAACTTGTTTTGGCGTTTGTCGTTGTTGTTGTATTTGCTGTTTTTGTGTCGCATCCAACGCATTTTTTTGCGCCCAATTTAAAACCCAGCCCTTTTTAGTTTGCTCAGTCGTGTGCGTCCAACTGCCTAGGGGACGACGCCCAGTGGCAGCGCCAGCCAAAGTGCTGACCTGACCCTGATTTTTGTTACCCCCCTATCCCCAACCGCGTGTGTCTTGCCCCCTTCCCGGCGCAGGCTTGAACGCAGTGGGGGGAGTCTCGTGAGTGGACACATCCCGGCACAGCTCGATGCGGTGCACAAGCGACTTAAGGAACTGGAAGACGAGAATTTGCGCCTCCGCTCAAAGGTGCGTGTGCGTGTGTGTGTAAAATATCTACACGCAGTAGTGTAGCGGTTAGCGCGCTGCACTACGAACCTGGCGATCCGGGTTCGATTCCCGTTCACGGCAAACACCAGTGACGATGATCTGAACCGGTCCTGGGCCTCCCCTAGGTCGACTCAGCCTCAAATGAGTACCTGGTGCGATGTGTAAACATCGCCGTTAGGGAGACAAAGACAGTCGGGCGTGGTGCTGGCCACCCACCCCCTCGTGTACCGTTCCGGCCTTCATAGGTGCTCGCTAACAGCACTTCCCCCTACAGTCTGTTAAGGCTATACGGGGGATCTTTGTCTTTTATCTTTGTGTGAAGAGTGCGTCGTGCTACGAGCCCGGTCACCTGAGTTAATTTCTCGCTCACGGCCAACGCCACCAACAGTGACGATTATCTAAACCGGTCCTGTCCTGTGTCTGCCCAAAGTCGACTTGGCCTCAAATGTGTACCTGGTGGTGTGTATAAACATCGCCACCAGGGATACAAAGGAAGCTAGGCGTGGTGCTGGCCACCCTCGTGTGCGGTGCCGGGTTTCATAGGTGCTCGCTAACAAACACTTGCTTAAAAAGTATTTTAAGGCAATTCGGAGGGGGATCTTTGGTGCATACAGGCACATGTTAATACATTGAGATAATTTTTATATGTTGTATATCTCACGATGGTTTGTCGTGTGTGTGTGCGCGCGAACTATTCCTACATTTCTCAATATTGCCACAGTGGATATGGCAATAAAGTATAATAAATAAATATTACTGTCAATACCCTCTGTTAACATCTGCTCAATGAGAGGTCACTCCTTCTCCGCTGCTTCGGCCATTATCTGAAACTCGCTCTCCCCCCACCCAGCCCCCCCACCCTACCCCCTACCCCATCACCCACCTCACCCCCACCCCGCCGTCCGTGCTGCCAGCTCCCTGCGATCATTCAAGCCCAGGCTCAATACCTTCCTCTGCTTCGCGCTTACGATTGACTCGTCTTCTCAATAAAGCGTTCTTAAGTCACACCTTGCCTTACTGATCTATATTCTTCCTCTTGGCATGGTCCAATGATTGCTGTCTTTGCTCCCCCCGGTCTTTCTCGGATGTGAGGAGCCCCTGGGTGTTTGAGCGATTGACGTTGCCCCACCTGGTCCGTGCTCTGGTCATCCCCGTGCTTTTGGTAGCGCTTGGTTTTGTTCATCTGCGGTATTCTTGTAAATTTTTTTACGATGCTCATTATTTGTTGGATTGTAAAGATGTTTGTGTGGTGGGTGAAAATGTCAAGCGTTTTGAGATGCAATTTGCATGAACGACGATTATATATAAAAACATTATTAGTATTACGGTCTACTATTTTGTGAAGCATGCTGAGAATACGGCTGCATCTGAGAGTACGGCAGTGCAGGGCGTCAAGACGAGAGCGCACGTAATTCGATCACGTGTCCTTTGTTGATGTTCATTCACACGCTAATTCCATGAGTCTGGGGAGGGGGGGTCGTTGTATTGTATATGCCCCTCCCATCTAAAACAATGGGCCAATTCATAGTCATCTTGTTCACATGTTTACACAATTTGTACGAGCAAATTGCCAGCAACCTTGAAAGCGTTTGTTTTACTTAGTTGTTTGTGTGACTTTCATAAGCAAGAGTGGAAAACAGTGTCAGATAAATGTATGAAGAAGGGACTAAAGATCATCTCTCTCATGGCCATACTGAAGGACAGATAGAGTGTAGATATAAAATATGACGTAATCGTTTTTTATGAATTATTTTATGGCGGTGAAACCACATGGAAGACGTGTTTTTTAATGTATGTATGTATGTTGAACTTCCTTCGCACCGTATGTAGCCCAACCATTGATAATTGCAGGTGCGGAATGGCTGTGTATACACTAGTGCACAATAGTTGTAATAATGAATAATATAAAAAAAACTTTTTTTTAAACACGCTTTAATGAAATGTACCGTACTAGCAATGGAAGAACTCCACGACTCCAGGAAGTGGCCCCGAAGCTTGCCATAACGTAAGGGACCGTGGCCAATTACAGCCAATGTCAGTTTATCGTGGACAATTAGAGCCAAGCCGAAACGTAACATTTAAAAAAGAATGTTTTAAAAATATTTATATTTTATTTTTTATGATAGAATATAGTATTGTCATCAGTATGACATAAGTCGATACCACATTGGGAAGTGGGTAAAAATAGAGTTAGAAGATTTGAGGATACAGTACAACAACAACAGAGTGAGTTAAAAAACACACAGGGTTTGTTCATACTCTGTCACTTCACGTTCAACGCGTCGGCTTTCATGACCAATATGATCCGCAATAGAGTTTTTTTTCTCGGTTAGATTGCGTAAATATAAATCTAGAAATGTAAAAACATTTATGTTTATATGATCAAACCCAAAAAAAAATCTGTTATGGATTACTTCACGTTGTTTGTCTTTTGAATGTATCAGGTGGCACAGTTACAAAAAACAACTCCTCCAGTCAGTGTTTTATTTATACAAACCTCCTCGCTATGTCACATGAACCTTATGGCGGGACCCCCGGGTCCCGAATAAACGCTAATACTGTATATATGCCGAAAGCACAGCCGTACCGAATTATCCACAATTACAAATGATCAAATACCGAAATAAGGAGGTTTTACTGTACTTGTTTTCTCTCGCAGCGTATAAGAAGGCCTATATTTCAACGATTGGCTATATAGTCACATCTGCATTTGAGGTGTAATGATGCATATCATGACACTATTATTAGGAAGCCACCGGAGCTATGCACTTTTATATCTAAATTGAAAACTAATATCTTGTTTTTTGTGTTTAGTTTGTTGTCCTTCCCCTGCACCTCCAATGGGCACAGTTGGCTACGTACTACAGTTCTAAAGAAGTTCAACATACATACGTATACATATTGACTCATCGATAATAAATATCGATTCTTACGCTCACGATGCATCCATCAAATTGTGTATGTAAGCATCAATGTTTTTCAATTCATACATGTTGTGTGTAATGGGTTGAAGTGACCGCAACAGTGTCTAGAGCCGCTGCTGTTTACCACAAGAATGAACTCTAGAATCGAACCACGGCCCTGAATCACGCCAACTCATCGGTTCTTTGGTAGATTAATTGTTATAACGCTAATGTGCATCACTTACAATGTAATGGGTGAGGAAAGTGTATATCAAGCATTTACTGCCTCGAATAACGCACAGAAAGTGTACTGTTAAGGAGGCTACAGTGGCCCTGTCCACGTTTGGTTTGTCTGTTCAAATGCGGCACAGATGGGCCAGATAGGGCACGTGGGCCAGATAGGGCCCACATCGGCCAGATACGGCCCACATGGGCCAGATACGGCTCAGATAGGCCAAATAGGGCCCACATGGACCAGATACGGCTCAGATAGGCCAGATAGGGCCCACATGGGCCAGATATGGCTCAGATAGGCCAGATAGGGCACGTGGGCCAGATAGGGTCCACATGGGCCAGATAGGGCCCACATGGGCTAGATACGGCTCAGATGGGCCAGATAGGGCACCTTTGGGCCATATACGGCCCAAATGGGCCAGATGGGGCGTGTGGGCCAGATAGGGCCCACATGGGCCAGATATGGCTCAGATAGGCCAGATAGGGCACGTGGGCCAGATAGGGTCCACATGGGCCAGATACGGCTCAGATGGGCCAGATAGGGCATGTGGGCCAGATAGGGCACACAACCTTGATTCATATGGGCTGCTGCCACAAAATGATCTTCAAGCTGGCAAACAACGTGTTTCTAATTTGGGTGCTGCGCTCGTTCACTTTTGTCACTGCAAAGGCAGCTTTATTCTCTGTTGACACACGTGTTGTTTTTCATATTGTTATTGCATAACGCTGAGGTGCGTGTTAACGTGCGGGCCCGCCAAAGGTGTTTGAGGGTCCTGTTTGGCCCTCGGTAAGGAAAAGGTTTCCTATTCTGTGGCTGTGCGTGTGCCCGGCAGGCGTGTCACATCAAGACGGAGACCATCAGCTATGAGGAGAAGGAGCAGCAGCTGGTCAATGACTGTGTAAAAGGGCTCCGTACGTACCTCGCCTTCTGTCTACTTACAAAGACAAAGATCCTCAGTAAAGCCTAAACAGACTTTTGGGGCAAGTGCGATTAGCAAGCACCTATGAAGGCTGCTACGACACACGAATGGGTGGGTGGCCAGCACCATGCCTGACTGCCTTTGTCTCCCTAGTGGCGATGTTTTATCATTGCACCAGGTACTCATTTGAGGCTGAGTTAACCTTGGGGAGGCCCCGGACTGGTTTAGATAATCGTCACTGCCTTTGACCATGAGAGGGAATTAAACGCGGGTCACCGGGTTTGTAGTGCAGTGCGCTAACTACTGTGCCACTGCTACTTACACACGCACATACACACTTACGTACACGCATGCGAGAGGCAGTAAAACCATCTGGTACCTGTACAACCAGCAGGTGTCTGAGCAGTCCGTACGGTGGTTGGGTGTGGTTTCTCCGCGTGTATGGGTCTTCCTCGCACACACCAGTTTCCCCATGCGTAAACAGTTTTAAGATTATCTTATTGGTTCTTTCGGTAAAGTCACGTAGAATGGAAATAATAAAAGAATAAAATAAAACATAATAAAATCATTCTCACGACGTTTCGGCCACAACGCAAGTAGCCGTCCCCAGGTGA
>CM025626.2:5820558-5840523 GCA_014621495.2 Entosphenus tridentatus
GGGAAGTAATAAAATAATAAAAATAATAAAACATAATAAAATAAAAGGTCTGTCGAGGCGCTGTCGCCTCGACAGACCTGGTTTCACCTGAAGACGGCTGCTTGCGTTGTGGCCGAAACGTCGTGAGAATTATTTTATTATGTTTTATTATTTTTATTATTTTATTACTTCTCTTCTACGTGACTTTACCGAAAGAACCAAGAAGAAGCTACCCATCTGCTTCTGTACTGCAAATTAAACACCGAAGAGAAACCCTCGCACACGCATGACTTTTAAAACTTGTTTTAAACGCTGTATTTTGTGTTTCATTGGTTGCAGTATCAGCTGGAGAATGAGGAGCTCGTTCAACATCTGAGCGCAGCCAAAGAGGCCCAGCATGAGCTCACGGCAGAGGTGAGTCGTGGATTCATTGAAGACCGGTGCGGTCTGGGGTGATTGCAACTCGTGGCCTTCATCTGCGTTTGTGTGTGTGCACCCTATGACCATAATCTGCTCAATTGTCCATCTCATGACCATCATCTATGATGTCAGTGTTCTTCATTGCAAGGCTCGCGGGCCACTGGCCAGCCCCTGGTTGCCTTCAGTGCGGCTTCTGACGTGCGGGCCCTGACAATACACAAATGCGAAAACACCCCATCATGCTGTCAAACCCACTGGTTTCAAATGAGTTGTGGCCCTCGAACTGATGTCGTATCGGCAAAAGTGACCCCCCCCCCTCTGAAAATTAGTGAAGAACACTAATCTGTGTGCTTGTGTATCTCACAAAGCAACATCGCCCCCCACTTTACTTCCAGACGAATGCCCATTTCTATTTCAGTGCTGCGTATACCTTGTACTGCACAGAGACAGCTGCCTCTTGGGGTCCCCTTGGCCAGATTGCAGTAGGTCATTAGAATGATTGGAATGGGGCGATTGAGTTGCTCAGGCATTTAAATTGCCCTATGAATGCAAATAAGAATTAAGTTGTATTTTTAGACGGCGTCATTCATGCAAATTGCTTCTCAAAACACTGTACAATTCATAACACGAACAGCTTTTCTTCTTTCGGAGGCACGGGAAGCCAGACCAAGCAGGGAAGGCAGCCAGAATCGGTGCCAACAATTATCTTCCTTCAAAAAAAATGTCCTGAAGCAGAAGATACCGTGCTGGATACTACTACATGTGATTGTAACTTTCATCCTTGCCCATCTATCGAGAGTCAAATTTTTTACGTGCAATTTTATTGAGGAACTATGTGTTGTCTTGGTGTGATCTAGGACTGTTCATGCTGTTGTTTTACTGTCTTGCTCAAGCTTGGGAATTGGTTTACTTATGCAATTTGAACTCATTTACTTTATCTAGTTTACATATATAGTTTTAGTGATTTGCGTTCCTTGCCAATACTTTGCACTCCGATCATGTATTGCATTGTTTGTTGTTGTAACGTTCCGACCCCACCCCAACTGTAAATCTGTGAAAAAGAGCTTCATATCTCATGGGATTTCTCCGGGATAAATAAAATATTCTAATTCTGATATCCTCTTAGCATCAGAATATCCCCTTGGCACCAGAATCCCCTGTTGATCCTGAACAGTTGTCCAAGCACGCGGTTTTTCCTTGGGATGTTTTGGCCATCACTGTGAACGAGCATCCATAGTCCCTGATCGTCACGGCAGGCCTGCTTTGCGCTGGTTTAAAATGTAGGATTTCGCAAAACAATATTATCCATAAGAAAGGTGTTTGTTCGGTTAGATCGCATAAATATGTTTCGTTAAACCCGCCACCACCCGGCGCAGCCAATTAGTAAGGTTTGTCACGTAAACAGAACGTGGAGAGTAAACCCACAACTTTAACAATTTGAGTGACGTTTTGCTGGTGATTATAACCAGCCTCAGGTGATAAACGAGAATTGTGAAGAAGTCTTCCTGTTTCCATCTTAAAAAAAGAGGAGTAAAGGTGATATCATCACTGTGAGCCTATTAGGTGCAACGATTATGTTAATCTTAGAATATGCGGTTCCTATTATTGGTTGGGCTATTCACAGTTAATCAACACACAGCGGAATGCTTTTATGTTTAGTTTGCTGCCCCCCCCCCCCCCTGACGGATTTCCGATTGGCACGTTTGGCGACGAACGGTGCCCAATAAGTTCAACATACATAGATACTTTTTGATTTAAAGCTTTCGTGACTGCAGGGATTCATATTCTTGGTTCTTTCGGTAAAGTCACGTAGAAGGGAAACAATAAATAATAATTGTTTTATATCTTTATTAATTTTTTTATTTTATTGTTTCCCTTCTACGTGACGTTACCTAAAAAACCAAAAATATACATGGATACATTATGTTGATCTGAGAATACGCAGTACATGTTGCCGGTTGGGTTATTCACCGTTAAATCAACACGCAGTCGAATGTCTTGATGCTTAAGTTGATTGTCCCGCGCCTGTTTTTGCGCCACGCGGTGTGCAGCTGCGGGAGCTTGAGGAGCGCTACGCAGAGTGCGTGGACATGCTGCACGAGGCGCAGGAGGAGTCCAAGGGGTTGCGCAGCCAGACCGTGATGAGCACGCCGCGCAGATACAACGGCAGCCTCCTCTATCCCATGGTGACGCTCCCGACATCCGCACCTCGTTTCGTGCGAGCGCCGCGCTACAGAAGGGTCCCCGGGTGCCCGAGTGTGGATTATTATTTTTTTCTTCTTGGTTCTTTCAGTAAAGACACGTAGAAGGGAAATAATAAAAATAAAACATAATAAAATACAATTCTCACGACGTTTCGGCCACAACGCAAGCAGCTGTCCTCTGGTGAAGAACAGGGCTGTCGGAAAGACAGCGTCTGAATGATTATAAAATTTTTTTTATTTCTCAAGGGGTCCTCCGGTTTTTTCCCCTCCACATTTAGAATCAACGTGCATTTTAGATTATTTACATTGTTTTTCTGCCATAGATTTCCACGCGATAAGCAACTTTGTTGAGCTATCGTTTGTGGCCAGGTCATTTCTGAAAAAGAAGGCTAATAGCTTAGTGGACTTTACCTCGTAAGAACATTTCTTTATTCGGATATTTTTTTAAATTAAATTTTCATCTTTCCTCTACTTTTCACTTCTACCGTGCTTATTGAATTGTTTGTTGTTGTAACGTTTTGACCTGCACCTACTGGACATGTGTGAAAAAGAGCTTTTTAGCTCATCGGATTCCTAAAGTATAAATAAATATTCTGATTCTGATTGTGTGTGCCTCCTTAAGGGAGGTGTGCCCCCTCGTGGCTTAGACAGCTAATAGAGCATCGAGAGCTCAGCACTGCTGAAATCGTCGGTTCCATTTCTGACTGCCGCCAAGAGTATATGTGTGTACGTTGAACTTCTTTCGCACCGTAGGTAGCCAACCGTGCTAATCGGACGTGCGGTGAAGGACAATTAACTAAACATAAAGAACACTTTTAAATAAATGAGTTTTCAATCTTAGATTTAATAGTGCATAGCGCCAGTGACTTCCTCATATCAGAAGAAAGAGCGTGCCAGATGGCCGCAGAAGCGCACCTGAAAGCGCGCATTGGGGTGACCATCTTCGTTCGACGGCCAGCGAAAAGCCGCCGCTGCGAGGATGGCCGGAGTTGACGCGAGGGTCTACGCTCCTTGACGAGGTCAGCGAGGTGATGGTGCGGCTGTCTGTGCCTGGCAGGACTCGCTCGCGGCCGAGATCGAAGGCAGCATGCGCCGAGAGCTGCACGAGGATGAGGGCTTCTCCGACCACCGGTAAGATAACTACACACGTGTTCTGCTGATGGTCCTCAAATAAGTCAAAACTGAGTGCTTGCTTAGGTGAATGCGATATCAAAATCACCGGTTCAGAAGGCCACCATCACCAACCCTCGCCAACAAGCGCGATGAAGTGTGGTCAAATAAATGCACGTGATTGGGATGACGTGGAAAGGCCCTCCTCCGGCAGTGGATGACAGGGCTGCACGGTTTGTTGATGCAGGACCTCACACAGGGCTGTCCATGGGGGGGGGGGGTGCGGGGCCCAGGGCAACTTACCGTGTGTGGGGCCCCCCGATGGCTACAAACTAAACCGAAAGTATCACATCTGACACCATGACGTCTAATCGCGAGGCCCCCCAAAGTGCGGGGCCTGGGGCGGTCGCCCCAATTTGCCGTAACCCTAGGGACGACTCCGGCTGCGCTTGTGCATTACGATTGACGACGCTTGATGCCTCATGTGAACACGTATCGATATATAATGTGTCAATGCCGGGGTGACGGCGTGCCTGTGTGGTCAGTTCGCAGCACAAGCGCGTGTTCGACACTGTGAAGGTCGCTAACGAGCTGGTCAAGCGGCGCTGCGTAGGTGGTTCTTCACGGCCGCTGCCAGGATCTGGCCAGGCCCCTGCCGGGGAGACCGGCTCTCCGGCCACCTGGGCTCACGGTGACACGCCGTGAGTTCCGCATCTCGGCTCCCAACATTTCCCATCTCCCATCAGAACTACCGATGCTGGAAAAAAACACCAGAGGAGCTGTATTATCCGTGTGTTTTTTTTCCATGGGTCCTTCTATGGAGTTTTAGGTTCCTAGACAAATGCCCCATTTTCCACCACCACCACCACCCCGCCAGCTCCCTGCTTAAATCCGCCGCTGACGTCTCTCCACGCCACGTGCAGGGACGGCAGCCAGCGGCTGGGAGACCGCGGTAGCCCCAGCTGCCGGGACCTTCAAGCAGCGCTGCACCGGCTCATGCTGCGAAGGGAAAACGTACAGTGCGAGCGGCGCTACTTCGAGGAGGAGCGCGAGAGGCGGCGGTCGCGCGAGCACGGCGCCGATGGCGCCGATGGCGCCTACGGCGTCCTACCCAGCGGCCTGCTCACCCCGGCGGACAGCATCATGTCCATCGGCACCTGCCTCTCCTTCCGCTCGTTCCTGCCCGACAAACTGCAGATCGTCAAGCCCATGGAAGGTGTGTACGGGCACCTGGTTGTTCCTTTACGCCTGTACACACCCCTGAAAATAATGTTTGTCGCATGACAGTCAAACTGATATTCATAATTCTCGGGGTTGGAATTTAACCAAATTGAATGCAGAACCAGATGATGAGTTATTTTATTGTTTGTTCTGCAGTCAACTCGCAAAACTTGAGTACCCAGTTTTAATCATTGGTGGCAGCTTGGATTCAAACGCAGGATCTCGGCGGTAACAGCTCAGTGCTCTGACCTCTGGAGCATCCAACTACTTCAGTGGCTTTTTGTTACTTTCTTAAATTCCCACGTTCTTTGATGGACGGTGCCTGTAATGCAGTTTTCCCACTGCCAGGCTCTGTGATTAAACCCCAGGATCTTAGCGGTGTGGACTTGGCTCTCTGATCTTCAAGCCATGTGGCCAATTCATAGCATTGTGTTATTTCAATTGCCTTGTTCTTCAATGAGCGGTGCCCATCATGGGGTGATGATGAGGCCTAGCGATAGCGTGTTCACTTTTTGCTGCAGAGGTTTGTGGTTCGAATCCAGCGGCGGCCCTGTTTATTACTGCTGGGTGTAGTACTTGAATTTCAAAGATCTTTCAGCATCATTCGCACGAGTGGACCATTTGTGCTGGTGTATGGGCTCAAATTTGCCATGTTAGAAAATGACTCTCAATTTACTCAATTGGGATGATGCATAGCAACTATCGGCCCCTACTGGTAGATTAAAGCCCGTTTTAATCGCTGTAAGACGGCCCTGAGTATAGGGGCACCATGGAGACAAGATGTTAACTACCTCGCCTGGTATACAGGTAGTCGTGGGTTCCATCCCGACCCTGATGCCTCTATATTTGGTGTTTGCGTGATCTCCCCATGGTAACATGGATTTTTCTCCGGGTCCTCCGGTTTTTCCCTCCACATTTAGAAACAACATGCGTGGCTATAAATGTCCACCTGATAAGCCACTCTTCATTGAGCTATCATTTGTGGCCAAGTCACTTTTGAAAAAGCGCAATATAGCTCAGTGGGCCTTACCTGGTAAAATAGTAAAGTATTTTAGTTTATAGGAGTGCGTTACATCAGAATGCGGCGTTTGTCTCCCCCGACCGCCAGGCTCCGTGACGCTGCTCCAGTGGCAGCAGCTGGCGCAGCCGCACCTGGGGGGGATCCTGGACACTCGCCCCGGCGTGCTCACCAAAGACGACCGCCCGCTCGAGGACGTGGACGAGGAGGCCACGTACCGCTTGGGTGACCTGGAGGAGGACGATCCGCCGGCGGACGACGGCGTGGAGGGCCTGTCGTTCTGCTCCCGCCTCCCGTCCTCGTCGCCCGCCCACCTCGCGGGGCGCGCCACCCGCACCGACGTGAGCTGCCGGGAACGCTGGGATCAACAGGGGATTTCTGGTGCCAACGGGATATTCTGATGCTAAGAGGATATCAGAATCGGAATCTTTCATAAAATCGTAAAATAGAAAAAAAAGATAAAGCTTTATTTGACCAGGTAAAGCCCACTGTTCTATTACCTTCTTTTTCTGGCCACAAATGATAGCAGCTCAAAGAAGTGGCTTATCACGTGGACTTTTTTAGCAGTCAAATAATATAAATAACCTAAAGACATGTTTCTAAATGTGGAGGGAAAAACCGGAGAACCCGGGGAAAAAAATCCACGCGACCACGGGGAGAACATTTGCTGATAGTAAGTGGGGTGTGGTCAGCTGTGGTGGGGACACTGGGCGTCTTGTAAGATAGTTAGTAGGTACGGTGAGCTGGCACGCACCGCTGACATCTTGGGTTTGAATCAAGGAACTCGGTGGTGGGAAAACTGCAGTACGGTCACCACTATTTAGCAGACAAGAGAATGTGAGAAAACAAATAGCCATTTAGATGGCTGGATTCCTCAGAGGTCATAGGTCAAAGCATTGACCAGCCAGTTTAACACGTAGGCTTTCGCGACCAATATCCATTATGTTTTTTTGGGTTAGATCGCGTAAACTTCTGTTTGGTTCTGCACTTAATTTGGCAACATTTCTAGCTGTGACAATTAAATTCTGATTTGACCTTTATTGAGACAATCATCACTTTCCCATGTGGCAGAGCACATGGGAAAGTACTGCCCTTTCCTGTGTAGAACAGAGGCCACTTGGTCACTTGAAGGGACATCATAGGTAGCTCTGTGATATCCACTTCCGTTGGCCGTTCTCTGATACAAGGTCGCACTGCTCTGCCGAGAGATCTGAATGGATACTTCTTCTGATGACGTGACTCCAATAGCACAATTGGGATACAATTGGGGAAAATGCATATTAAAAAACAATCGGTAAGCATGTTGTACTGTTGTGCTATTCTCCCATGCCCCCATCATCTCTCGCAGAATTACGATTCAGCAATTCATCCGGCACCTGCACACGAGGCTGATTCCATCACTCCCATCTCCACAGTGGACATCCTCGCAGACACCATCCCACCTTTTGCCTGCCACTCCGCCGTTAGTCTCGACCACCGGTCACTATTCCTTCTAACCGCGACGTGTCCTGCCCAGGGCCAACTTATCATTCATTCAGACGCTGTCTTTCCGACAGACCTGTTCTTCACCTGAGGACGGCTGCTTGCGTTGTGGCCGAAACGTCGTGAGAATTGTATTTTATTATGTTTTATTTGTATTATTATTTTATTATTTCCCTTCTGCGTGACTTTACCGAAAGAACCAAGAAGATGTTACCTTACTTTAACGGTCAACGCGACGTCTGTACCTTGTGCAATTAATTGGTGGGTACGCAAGTCGGCAAGCATCATTGCACCCGACGTGTGTTCTCTGCAGTGCGGCCCAGGCGCGGAGGAGGGTGGCGGTGGAGCGGCGCCCCCCCCCCAAGCGAGCCGGCAGGGCCCCGTGGCCGGTGCAGCTGGCCCTCAGGGCCCCGTCGAGGCCTTGGATCAAATGGTCGCCAGCCGACCCTTCACGCTGCCAGGTGAGCGGCAAGACACACGTGCCGCCTGGTGATAGAGCTTCTTCACACGTAGGATTTCGCGAGCAATATTATCCGTAGAGGTTTTTGGGTGAGATAGCATAAATATAAACGTGTCGTTAAACCTGACATCACCCGACACGGCCAGTTAGGAAGGTTTGTCATGTGAACAAAACATGCCAATTAGTTATTGGTTCGGCATACCTGTGTGTACTCGAATTGTAAATGTTGTGCGTTTACGTGACAAACCTTACTAATTGACTGTGTCAGTTTGTGGCGCGTTTAACAACACGTTTATATTTACACGATCTCACCCAAAAAACATCTATTATGGTTAGAGATTTTTCATCATCATCTTCATAGTCAACATCTTTCTGAACCGCATTGCATCGTGGGGTGCATCACCGATGCGTCAGTTGTCAATCCTCTCCTCTTGTGCCTCTCCTTCACAGTTTGTGTCAGGTGCTGGTGCTCATTTATCCGTCCATGTTAGAGAGCGGAACGCGATGTTTAATACAGGATTCCCTCACTTTGTGCAGCTTCGGTTTGTGAGATGTTGCGAAAATGCGGCTAACCTGCTTCTACCCAAAATTCGCTGTATTATGCCGTTTTAATTGAATCTTAATGTTGCTATTTGGTTGGACTGGGGACAAAATTGTGTCTGAATGCATCTTCCGCGTAAAGTGAGGGAAATCTGTGTTTGTGTTGTATTGTTTCCTGCATTTTGTGTTTTGTGTCATGTGGCTGTGTTGTGGTTGGTGTGGCTTTGCGCTTTCAGATTGTAATATACAAGTCAACGTCTCAATTCTTCGTGTGTTGGGACACGATTAATGCAAATGGCACTCCAAACGGAACATACCATCTGCAGGGACATTTTGGTGTTCAGTCGTGTCGAACTGTCAATAATTCCTACGTCAGTCCTATGATTCTCAGTCACATGCATTTAATTTTCTAGAATATAAAACCCACTCCTCAAAGCCCCATTGTCTATTGCTTCATCATCAGCAGCTGTTGTTACCCATTGTAGTCGTAAATAAGCTTAAAGTAAAATTCAACTGGGTCACATCATCTGTGACATTATTAAAGAGTTCCGTAGGTTAAAAAAGAAAACAAATAAATTAAATCACGACGTTTCGGAGGTAACACAAGTAATTTTGCTGTATCAAGTGATACAGTAATTTAGTATCAAGCGATACAGTAATTTTGTATCAAGTGATACAGTAATTTTGTATCAAGTGATACAGTAATTTTGCTGTGACGGTTCCACCTGAAGACGGAAGCTTGTGTTGCCTCCGAAACGTCGTGATTTAATTTATTTGTTTTCTTTTTTAACCTACGTGACTTTACCGAAAAAACCGAAGAGTATGGATCCTTGCTGTCACGACAACTTCAAATCTCGAATTATTAACGAGTTGTCATAACGTCACCCATCTAAATTCAATTGACACAAGCCCACAAGTATTTTACAGCCCATGGACAATGCGTTTTAATGCTGCAACACCAGTGGCCAATTCTCAGTAGGAAAAAAACTTGTCCGTACTGTCAACTGCCGGTGTTTCTAGACACAGATCCAATGTACGCGCCGCGTCGTGCTGTGCCGTGTCGGGGTGTGCAGTGAACTACCCTGGCAAGTGCCTGTCCCAAACCAGCTCCACGTACACCTTCACCACCTGCCGAATCCTGCACCCCACCGACGAGCTCACTGCCCTCACGCCCAGGTGAGGCCCATGCCCATTCACTCTTCATTCAGTCATTCATTCATTCAGTCGTTCGTTCGTTGTCCATAGGTCAAATTTATGCCTCTTGGAAAGGGTGATCATTGACGATTACCAGAACCTTTTGCTTTGTAATGTTGAAGCATCTGAAGGATGCGAGTAATACATTATTGATAGTTTAGCTGTAACTATTTGTCCATGACCATTTCAATGAATGGGCTGTAACTATGTATTTTTAAAATTATATTTGTGTTAACATGCTATTTGCCTATTATTTAAATATAGGTAATTTTAGTTCTGTTTACGGATGACATGCATAACATGTTTGATTGATAAACATTTTAAACTGATGCACAATTCAGGAATGTGTCCTCTGACGAAACTAACCCCAGAGGCTTCAAAGCACCATTGTGAATAATGACTGACTCTCGCGAAGCTCTGACGAAAGGGCAATGCGCCCTTTCCCGGGGGGGTTCGGCGGCTTGCGGTGAAACCCCCCTCTCTGCGTGCAGCGGCATGTACGCGCCGATCCCGATCTGCAGCATCGGCCCCGGCGCTGCCAAATCGACGTCGGAGTCGCAGGCCGGCACGCCCTGCGGCCCTCCGCGCCCCAGCCTCTTCCAATCGTCCACCAACCAGAGGGACTCCACCAAGACGCTCAGCTCCAGCCTGGGCCTGGCCAACCTGCTCAAGGAGCGCGGCATCTCCGCCGCCGTCTACGTGCCGCGGGTCGGCCGTCCGCGGGCCGGCCCGCCCTGCGCCGGCGAAGAGCCGTCGGCGGAGATGGCCGTGCCGTGCACGCCGCCCAACTCTCCGCGCGCCCTCTCGCCGTGCCCGTCGCCGCCCGCCTTCCCGCCGGCGCGCCCCTCGGGTCTGCAGTGCGAGAGCTTCCTGGCGTCCAAGCCGGCCAAGTCTCTGCTGCTGCTGCAGGGCGCGGCGGGGGCCGCCGGGGCACGGGCGCGCAGCAGCAGCGGCAGCCAGACGGAGCTGTGCATGGGTGGCGGTCTGGTGGAGAGACTCAAGCGGCTGGGCCTCGCCAAGACGCGGAGTGATGGCAGGATGGTGCCGGCACCCATGCCCGCGCCCATGCCGCCGTGCTCCTCCGTGGTACTTAACGGCGGCCTTGCCGACGAAGCAGTCGCCCCCGCCGGATTGGCCGTGGCGTTGGCGGTGGCGGGCCGCGGGGACACTGTTGTAGGGCAGCCGTTGAGGGCTGGGAGCATGCGGAGGAACCACAGCTTCCCCACGATAGCGGGTGGCCTCCGTAGAAACCAGAGCATGCCGGTCATGAATGGCGGCGTGCCGGCGGGCACCAACCCGTTCCAGTGCAGCGTGCTGGACGAGACAGGTCTGAGCAATGCGTTCCTCCCGGAGTGATCCGATCTGCAAAGTCGCTCTACGTGAAGAGGCGGCCGGAAATTGCTCTCGGATAGTTTTGGTTGCCACCCCATAACTGTCGCTGGTCCACGCCGTGGCTGCATTCACTGTTTGCCGCCACTCTTAAACGTCAATGTCATTGACCGACATGTAGTGCAATGACTGTTCAGTATGATGCCGCGAAGAAAAATAGAAATTGTTATCAACACTAATTGTTCATTTTAGCCATTGTTGTTGTACTATGTAATGTTCGCTGCATGGGAGGAATTTGTGAATTTACCGCAACATGTGAATTTGAATATCAGGCCACAATCAGAGACCATTACTTAACAAAAATGCTCATTTTGACGCGGCGGCTTTGAGGCAAACAACTAGTCTTGTGATGGGCACTCATGTTTGTAGGGCAGCGATCGGTGAGGTGCACACAGTGGCTAATGAAGGCCGCTGGACAGAGGTGTCGAATAGCAGCAAGCCTTTGTTACCTATCCACGTTCAAATGAGCCCCATGTGAGAACGCATCTACTTTATCACAGGTGCCTGGGGGATTTGCCCACCATTGATTGTGCTCCCGTTAATATCACGTGGTAACACTGATCCACGAAAAACCGGTTACCTCCTGTGAAAGTGAACTCCGTTACTCACGATGAGCCACAGCAGAAGGTCGGGAGGGAATACAACTGCACAAGCTTTCTCCGATCTGTATTTTTACATTTTTTAAAAGTGGTCCTTCCTACTTGGCAATAAAAACACCGGCGTCGACTAAACTAAATCGTCAAACATTTCTGGAGCATTTCCCCCGAGCGGAGAGGGAGAACGCGGGTTACGTTCATAATTTCTACGTTTTGTATTTTTCAGGACAGCGCTGCCGCTGATTTGCATAGCGACGGATGACACAAAGGCGTCCTCTTGCAAATGAAGACGCGGGCGATCTATTTTGCGTCGTACAAACCATGGCAATTGGCATTGCACACTGAGCTAATTGTTGTTAATGTTGTCGTAAGGACCCCGGACGTTGATGCAACTGGGTCCTAGACTCACGCGTGAGCACACTCGACCAATAGCCTACCTACCGACCGCCTCATCCACCCCACTGCTTCCATACAAAAGGAGGGAACTCTTATTTGAACACATGATAAATAAATTAATGTAAAAACTTTGCAGTATCCAAAATGGCAAGCGACTCCCATTTCCCTTCAAAATGTTTTTATTTTACAGGGGGATACATATTTAAGTAATTGTTAATTTCTGTTCCTGAGTGTATATATAAGTTTGGAAATGTAAATAAGCGTTACCTGTGAATGTGTGATATTCACTGGATCGTAGAGGTGGTTTCTGCATGCCGTTTAGTGTGGTCAAGTGGCCTGGCAGTGAAAACTGTTTTGCAGCCGTGCTAACAGAAACAAAAGTCTGCGGTGGCATTCGAGTTCATAAGGTCACCAACGTTGTTACTTAGCGGTTGGAAGACATAATAGAGAAATGGCACTCCAATGGAACATGAAATCAATGAAGGAATTGCTTATTTTTAAACGAGATGCTGACATTTCGATAGAGCTGAGTGACAAAATCTCTCTCTCTCTCTCGAAGGAGAGAGAGATAATTTCAATTGTGGGTGTCATTTCTTCATTTGTTTTGATACATTTCACAGAAGCGACAAAGCCACTCAACAGTCATTTTTTAAAAGTCAGCTTTAACGATTGTGTAATCATCCAACCTGGTCAGACTACTCTCCCACCTGTGCTTCCTGTGCTCGTCATATATGCGCGGTTGCACACGTGCTTATCAAAGAAGGAGCCTACGAATGAACCGAGTGGAATACGTGGGCAATGTGCGCGTGTTTATGCTTTGTGCGTGGTCTGAGCACAGCCACGAAAAGGGAATCTTAATTGTGGAGGAATAAATATTGCATTCGACTAGACGATGTTTTTCTCAATTGATGTTACGGCAGTGGCTTTTAGCGTTGTTGGCATGGGCCCTTGTGCAAGGAATTAAATTGGACCTCCTATCCAATTGTCCCCTCTTCATAGCCATCTGGCACATGGAACCCGGTACAGTTGCACAGCCTGCACGCTCGACTGCCAAGCCACCGCATAGTGGCAGGGTGTCGCAGTCGTAACACTTTGCTGCTCGCAGCAAGAAATCCCCGAGTTCGATTTTCCGACTTGGGCATCTTTCTGCGTGGAGTTTGTAAGTTCTCTCCCCGGTTGGCATGGGTCTTCTCCGAGTTCTGCGATTTCTCCCGGAGTCAAAACAAAGTCGCAATGGAACAGGCAGTGGCCAAATAACAATCCCAACGCGGAAAAATTTGGACCGTAAATTACTCGGCGGGAATTGCACAGAGGAAAATTGTCCCCCCCCCCTATCCTGTGAACTTGGCAAGAGCGTCCTGAAGAGACTAAAGCTTTCCTGGGTAAGCAGCTGTAATAAATAAATAGATAGATTGGTTTAGTGATTAATTTTAAATGTTCATAACTGCCTGTTCCCTAAAAATGTCCAGCCGTCCGAAAGCACAGTCTCCGTGGCTCCCAGCCTTTCCTGCTTTCACTTTTACCAATCTCATTCACGCCCGCCGACACGCGTGCCAGTCGGTGACGCGATGAGGGCACGATGCCTACATCGTTTGTTATCATTGGTGAACACGGAAATATTTGACGCCGAGTTGGTTGTGGTGAACACTACGACCTAAAATCTGATGGAAGCGATCCCCCCCCCCCCCCCAGATGTGGGTTTGACCCATGCGGTGTGTCTCATTAGTCCACTTGCTGCCCACTTTTGCAGTTTAACAAATCCAGTTGTCGGTGTCGTGTGTGCCTGTTGCTAGGGATTCGATCTTCGCATTGACAAATACATCCATCCATGTGGCGATGGGGCAATCAATGGAAAAAAAAACATCGGAAGTGATTTTTTAAAACTATCCTACATTTGTCCGACCAATGAAGTACGCATAGAAGTGCGTGTTTTGTGAACCATATGAGCACATGAAAACCCATATTGCTATCGAGCTTGTCTATGATATGGCTGGAAAGGCTATGTTCTGTGTTATCACGATTGTCTTTTCGATGCTGACAATGTTGCTTTGTTGCATGTTTATGTATATATGGGAAAGCTTTGCAATACCTGTGACTTGAACTGTTGCAATTATTATTGACTGGCATCATTATCTTCACTGTCACTATTATCACCATCACCACCACCATCGTTGGAGTTTTATTTTAAAACGTAATAATTCTTGCAATTTCAGTCAGCGACGGGGAGAGAGAATGTCCCCTGACGTGAGACTGGTTTTAAGAGGCGATCGCTGCTTCATGCCAATGCGTAATATTGTTTTTGCTTTGCTGAAATATGCAATGTTAATTCTGTTGGAAGAATACAGGGCGACATTAAAAAATGGCGAATATTGCCTCGTGTTGTACAGCAACAAAAAAAAAAACATGTCGATTGTCACCTGCTGGGGCTGAAGCTGTTGAGTTTATGCTTAATATGCGAATTTTGTGAGATTATTTATTTCAAACGGGTGTTTTCTCAGACAGAGTTTATTGTAAATATTTTACGTTGACATCGATGTCATTGGACGACGGCACTGAACGTTGAGTCTTGCTGTGCGCGTGTGCGTGTGCCTGTGTGTCCGTGCATGTGCGTGCATCACTAATCGCTATCGGCAGGGATGTTCAAATCCGTGGAAGCTCGCAGCTATTCAGAATAATTATCTATCACCTTGTGTTTTTTTGGATTATTGGAAGAAATTGCTCAACCAAAAGTTGACCTGGCTTTGACTGTCTTTGCCAAAGCTCTCTGCAATTGTCACCTGTGCAGCAGATGTCTCTACACAGACCATCATCATGTGCTTCGTTATGCGGTATCAGTGAATTGCCCATGGGTTTATTTTTTCCGCCATTCACCACCACCGTACAAACCACCCGGGGTTGTGCAAACGTCCTGATCGTTTACACCCAACGTGGCTTCCACGGATTAGTGTCTCGAGTCAATCAAAGGCCACAGATGACTGCTGCGCTCGCCATCCTCATTTTGCCAGTTTGTCTTTCGGTTCTAAGTGTATTTATTAGAGGTTTTTTTTCATCGTCATGGATGCAGGTGTGTGCGCAGCATTTAAATGGAACGTTATTCGCGTTTTTGGACGGTGAAAATTACATCCGCTGGTGTGTGCTAAGTGATGCATTTCTGAGACTCGGTGAAAGTTGATCGTTTTTGGGAATGTTTTATTGGGAAATTGGTCGTGGATGATGGTAATGGAAGGTTGATGCATGGTCGTTGTTTGTAAAGGAATGGAAGGGGGGGAAAGAATTAACGTTGCCAAGAGCCATCTGGAAGTGTCCTTTAACACGTTTTTGTACCACGTGCTGTTAAAACGCATTGTTCGGCAATGCTTTCGGCTTACACACTCCAATCACTGTTTCTTATTAAATTAGGTAAGCGGGCAATGTGTTTCATTCACACGTCTTGTCTCTCCGCGTTATAAGCAACAGTATTGGACAATCTGTCGGCCAAACGGCCTTCTGGGAAGTGCATACGTACATCAACATTGACTCGGTTCAAGCAAAACTCTGGACCGATTCCAACGTTCAGTGTCTCATAAGACACTATGTCCTCAAGATACACTGTGAAAACTGGTTCAAATAATAATAATGCTACTGTTATTTGCTATGTGGAGAGATGGATATTTGAGGGAGAGACATTGTCTGCGTGTCTTTTGTTTTTATATTCTCGAAAACGACGCTTATGATTCGTTTGTTGTCATTATTTTCTCTGTACCTGTTCAAGTACACTGTGGATTCAGTTTTAAGTGATAAGAGGACGCAACAGGCATATGTCACGTGCTTTCTGTTGTTACATATTCTTGTCACCTTGTGCCACGAGCCACCGTTCCATGTGTGCGTACTCGTTTCCGGTATGTGTAGGTGCATGTAAACACGCGGGTTGACCGTTCATATTTCAAAATAGCCAATATTTCCAATCATCCGTGTTAATTCCTCGACTGGATGAAGGCCTCCCCAATCTCCCACCATGTGATCACGATCCTGAGTTGTAGTAATAATCCGCCCAGCGCTTGCACGCAAATGAACAGTTATTTAGCTCGTAAAACTGGCCAAGGATTAGCTTCCAAAGTGAGCCTATTTTATATCTATTTTTTTTATTTAGTTACACTTCGAGTACATTTCGTTGGACACGTTGTTGGGATTGTTTTTGTTTGGATGGTGAGAGTAAGTGATATCTGTATTGGACATGAGAAGGGGTATGTGGACGGAAAGGAGGTTTGTGTCTGAGAGTTGTGAAACTAGAGCTGAAGGTACCGGGGGATTTTTTTACCGTAGGTCACCGAGAGGTGGGTAGTTTTTGCCATATTGTGAAGTTCCATTCGATCCGTCACAGCGTTTGGCCCAACATGAGAATTTATCTTTGCAAGCTACACAGCCAGCCTTAGCGGTATACCTTGAACGGCCTTTGTCATATATTAAATTATTGCAAGGTATAGTGAACAGTAAATAAGGGTTCAGATGTCCTGGAGTTGAGATGCCAGGATATGGGCCATGCTCCTGATGGTGCATTGGATGCATTTTATAATATTTCTCGCACGCTAGGTAGACTCTACACGAGACACATTATGGGTACTCAATGAACTTGTCGCTCTCTGGGACATTTAGTGAAGTTCATGACATAATTATGAACGATATCATCATTTTATAAGGTGTATTTCAAAAAACCATGTGGTTACATGCGCATTAATTAACAGGCTCGCGGTAAAAGTGTCAGTGGTCGAGAAACTAAACGTGTGATGGACTAGACACGTTCTTCAGCTGTTGGTCGTGTAAGCATAAACAACAAAATTACGGAATAGTAAATTCATAAATACAAATGTACTGTAGATTTGTAAAAAGCACAAACGCAGGTGTTCCCACATGAAACGTTGCACTTTTGTTCTCGTGTTCCGCTGTGGTTTCTTGTTACTGAGCGCGAGTTTGACTCCTCAAAACTGTGCCCACTGGGGGGGGGGGACCCTGTTCGGAGCAACAGATGTGGACTTTTAACCCAAAATAAAGACGACTTGTATCCTCCCCTGATGGCGTGTGGCCTGCGTTGTGTATGCACAGTAAAGGTAGACGTGCAGCCCAGCAATTAATACATTCCTGCGGAGGGAGCTGGTAGGAACGTTGGGTTGCTCGGTCAATGGCCTGGGTCAACGGCGGCGTGGTGTATTCCGCAAATCTGCCCGACTGTGAGGGCGGGCACAAGCCGGCGTGAGTAGGTTAAACGTAGAGTTTTATAAGGGCACCACGGAGTGACCAGCCCCTCCCCTCCCCACCCAGCCCCACCCCTCCCACCCATCACCCAGCCCCTCCCCACCCTCCCCTATCCACCCAGCCCCACCCTCCCCTCCCCACCCAGTCCCTCCCTGCACCTCGGACAGACACAATAATCCCCTGTGGGCTGGTGTAACCAGGAGGTGTTCCTACCAGTATTATTATTTTGGCTGGCCATCGAAGAAAGACGGTCACTGCATCGCGCGCTTTCAGATGCGCTTCTGCGGCCGTCTGGAACGCTCTTCCGTCCGATGTTAGGACGCCACTGGAGCTATGCACTTTGAAATCTAGATTGAAAACGCGTTTCATTAGAACTGCTCTTCGTGTTTGGTTTGTTGTCCTTCCCCCGCACCGCTGGTTAACACGGGTGGCTACGTACGGTGCGAAAGGCGTTCAACATGAGGACATTATTTTCTCACGCCACTGCTGGCGGAAGAGGCTCTGCTCCAGGCAGCTCTCGGGAGCCTCTCTGTGCGAGGGTGGGTGGGCCTACTCTTCTCTGATGGTCAGACGTCGAAAGAGGTCAAGGATGACCACGCTTTATGTGCGACATTCCGGTCGACTGATACACGGTACACCCACTTATAAAACTCACGCCGGCTTGTGCCCGCCCTCACAGTGGTGCATATTTGCGGAATACACCACGCCGCCGTCGACCCTGGCCATTGACCGAGCAACCCAACGTTCCTACCAGCTCCCTCCGCAGGAATGTGTTCATTAAGCTTGTCTGGGCAGGGGAGCCTCAACCGAGTCTCAAGACTGGAGTTCGATTCCCGCTCACGGCCACCAACACTGGTGACGATTATCTGAACCGGTCCTGGGCCTCCCCTAGGTCCCCCCAGCCTCAAATGAGTACCTGTCGCGGTGTGTAGTAAACGTCGCCACCGGGGAGACAAAGGCGGCCGGGCGTGGTGCTGGCCACTTAACCCCTCGTGTGCCGTGCTGGCCTTCATAGGTGCTACATGCTAACAGCACTTGCCCCAACAGTCTGTTACAGGCTATATGGGGGATCTTTGCGTTTTATTTTGATCCTCAACACAGTACCAGCTATCCATAATAGAAGGGTTTTTTTTGGGGGGTTAGAGCGCTTGAATATAAATGTGTCGTTATTTAAGAACGAAACAGGATTTCTCCACAAATCTGACTGCCGCCTGATGATGCTTGTTGTAATTACTGGCGAAACGTCGGACTCGAATTGTAAATGTTGCGGATTTACTCTCCAACACACCGGTGGTGCTGTACTCGTAACGCATTGGCATGTTTCGTTTACGCGACAAACCTTACTTAAGTGGCTGTGTCGGGTGGTGGCGGGTTTAACGACACATTTATATATTTACACGATCGAACCCTCCCCCCCCAAAAACCTCTTATGGATAATATCGGTCGCGAAAGCCTCCTGCGTGTGAAACACTACCAGTTGCATTCTTTGGGTGTTTCGGTTAAGTCAAGTCGATAGGTTCAAAGAAAATAACAAAAAACTACGAAGTTTCGATCTCAACACAAGCGTTCATCTTCCTGATGACGACCGCTTGTGTTGCGATCGAAACGTCGTCGTTCTTTTGTTATTTTCTTTGCAGCTATCTACGTGACTTTACCGAAAGAACCAAGGAATATGAATCCCTGCAGTCACGAAAGCTTGAAGTCAAGTACCAGTTGTATTGTAAACTTTTTGTTTTAGCTATGGGAGGTAATCGGAGAAGCCGAAGTAAACCCCATGCAGAACAGGTGGAGGGGGGGGGGGACATCGAAACTCCACAGAAAAGTGACCGAGTGGGGAAATCCAAACCGGGGCCCTTCCTTGCAATTGAGGCACAGCAAGGCCGTAGCCATGGAGTCAACATTGGGGGGGACCAAATCTTCCAGGGGGTCAGGGCCCCCCCCCCCCCAGAAAAAAAAATCTAAATTTGAAAACGAATTTCCTGCCATGCCCTGCCTAAAATATAAAAAAAAATTCACTAACACATATAATCGACTTTTTGTTTATTTTTTACAATAATGTCTAATCGTGTATTGTATTACATTGCTCTGTTTTTTTTTACCTTTTCTTGTTTCATTGTATGTAATAACAGAGATTAGGGATGAATAAAGTCCAACCATAACCACAATCATATAAACAGAAATCTATTTTATAGCTATATATTGTGGGGGGGGGGGGGGGACATTTTGAGCATATTTGAATATTGGGTGGGGGGATGTGTCCCCTTACCAATATATTTTATAATCACGGCCTTGAGGCACACACACATACACACGCGCGTTTCCCACACTAGTGTTGCCACGGCCCATTATGAGTGTTCAGTGAACTGGACTCCCGTAGGACACACACCTGCATTGGGGTCTCGGTATGTGCCGAGGTCCGTGACGCACCTTAGAGACCGCTTGTTGCGCTGTGATGTTTGCATTAGGTGTGAGCCCACGCGACTCGCATAGATATCCACACACACACACATCCACATAGAGACTCTAACACACACACACATACACTCCCGCACACGCACGGAGTATCCGACTTCGACACGCGAATAGTCTCCAACTCACACAACCAGTCGTTTAAGTATACATACGAGTATCCGACTCGCACACAGTCTCAATCACACTCCTACATAGACACCTACACAACACAACATCATTACAACCCACACACAGACACCTACACAATACAACATC